>JAUMHN010008938.1:0-10110 GCA_032360265.1 Heliamphora ciliata | reverse complement strand
CAGAATCAATAACCCAGGTGTGGGGGGTAGCCACACATGCAGTGGGATTACCTGCAAAGGTGGCTGCTGGTACCTCAAAAGAACTCGTACTCTGTTCAATCTGACCATACATATACTGGTCATACTCTGCAGCAGTCATCTCTACAACTCGTCTGGTCGAATTAGAGGTCCCTTGAGGACTTGGCTGGATATAGTTCTGTTGGCTGAAATCAGATGTGGCATTAGCTACCAGTGGGGGCTTCCCATGAAGCTTGTAACATTCACTGTGAATGTGTCCTTGGATCCCACAATAGTGACACGTACGGGTCTCACGACCACCATCATGACCTCCTGCATGACCGGACTTGTTACCACCACCACGACCACGGCCTCGACCGCTACGGTTACCATGAAAGCCCACTAAAGCAGACTGATCAAAGGTCTCAACAGGAGATGTACCAGTACCACGATACTCATCCCGATGGGACGCTCGACTCACACGTCGAAATGTTTCAAAGAGAGTGGGAATGTCGGCCCCAGCAAGGATCTGAGAGCGAGCGGAGTCAAACTCGGAATCCAAACTAGCTAAGAAGCACACCACCAAAAGTTGTTGCCGCTGCTGCTGAAACTAAGACAACTGATTTGTGAAAGGGAGAAGGCGATCAAACTCATCAGCCAAAATTTCGAATTGCATAAAATGATCCTGAAGAGGCTTGCCGGACTGTTGGAATTGAAAGAAACCTTTCATGACGTCATAAAGGCGGGAGAGATCATTAGTGGCTGAATAGATGGATTCTAATGAGGATCAAATCTCTCTCACAGTATCAGTGTTGGCCACCAAAGCCTGAATGGAAGGATCCATCGAGTTGAGTACTGACTAAATATCAGGGCATCATCCCGGGTCCAAGTCCGAAAAGTCGCTGATGTTCGTGAAGGAGGATCATCAAACAGGTGGGAATCCAATTCTATACCTTGCAGAGACTTAAGAACACTTTTCTTCTATAAAGCATAACCATTGGCGCCATCAAGTCGCCGATCAACTAACCGGGTGGATGACGAGAACACCTCTGTGGTACGCTGGCGACCAGCTTCAACTTGGGATTCGCAGGTTATGGAATCCTCTGACATTCTTGTTCACCAACAAGGAGGCCAAAAAATACCACAAAACAAGCACAAGTCTCAATCCACACGGAAGTATAACAAAGAACCACACCGAACCCTTATAGCATCATCAAACTCGCAGACATCGCGGAACTACACTAGCGGACTGATGCAATGAGGGAAAGAGAGAGAAAAGGCAAGTCTAGCGACTGAGAAAGGGCTTACAGAATCTGTCGGAGTCTGACAATGGTCGTTGGTGGCGGAGGAAGACCCTACAGGGTCTGTCGGAGTCTGACAGTGCTCGTCGGTGGCAGAGGAAGACCCCTGGGAGAGCTGTCGGTGGCTGACGTCACCCCTGGAGGGGCTGACGAGGGCAGCAACCCTCTTGGTCGAGTCGACTGAGGTCGACGTCACCCCTGAAAGGCCTGACTAGGATCGCCGAGCTCCCTAGGAAGGCCCGACTAAAGTCGTTATCACCCCTGGAGGGGTTTACGAGGTCAGCGGACGCTGTGGGCAAGCCGATCGTGGTCGGCGAGTGTTCCTGGACGGCCAACGAGTGTCGGCGACGACTGCTGGAGGGCCGATGAGGGTCGGTGACGACTGCCGAAGGGCCGACGAAGGTCGGCAAGGGGTCTGGTGGTCGGCGGCTAGGGTTAGGGTTTCTAGTTTGGTGGCTGGTTTGAGTGGAAGCTAGGGTTTCGTGATGGTTAGGGTTTCATGGCTCTGATACCATGTTAGAAAAGAGAGAAAAGAATACGGAAAAGTGCGTATCTCATTGTGAGATATACACACGTATTTATTAAATAAATGAAAGTCTACAATAGATACTGTGGGCATCCCCATAGGTTATTATTAATACTTAATATCTTAATACGGAATATATATTCACAATGACCGCTCAATGGATTGCTCGAGCGAACTAACACTGCTTGCAGTTTTTCGACATTTTCTGCTCTTGTTTCGCTGCACTGCAATATTAAATCATAACTAAAAAAAAAACAAGTGTCAAAATATCACAGAAAAAATATAAATAATTTGTCACAGATTTGTCAAAATATAAATGAATAAAAAAGAATTAAACTAGAGGCTTAAATTCTTATCATTCTCATTTGGAAATTATGTGACAAAACCAATTAAGCAAAAGTGTCTAAATTACCAAGCCATTAAAAACCCAACTAAACTAAACACAAACGACACACACAAAAAAAAACAAAAAAAACTGATACGACACAAACTTAGTTACTTAAAAGAAAACTCGCTCACAAATGAACTCCCCCTAACAAAGAACACAATTTGTTTTTTTAACACTTTAACACTCCTCCCCCTTAATCACATCTATCTCCCATTTTTTGTCATGAATTGAGAAACAAATACAAGAAAAACAAAATAAATCTTTTTGAGTAGGGAACTAGATTAAAGAACAAATAGTAGACCCATGCACAATTTCATTTATTTAAAACCATAAAGTCTAATCAAATTGATCAAAACCACGCACAGAATTCAAGATAATCTATATTCATATCTAAAAGAATATAAGCAGAGTAGATTTTATATGAAACAGTGTGTGTGCGTTTTGAAATATTTTCAAACTCCAAGATCAAATCATATAAGGGATCTATATGGTCGAGTCACATTTATTTATCAATAATCAAGAAATTTACAAAGTTAAACCAGTTTTGACCCATTCACTTCTTAAAATAACTCCCATCAACTAAACACTGCAAGTTTTTCTCTCTTTTCTCTTTTATTTTCTTTTTCTCTTTTTTTTTCTCTTTTCTTTTCATACTTTCATAGGCAGTTTTCACACTAGTACGAGCAAAAAAGCAAGGTTTGCATAGGTAGCCATTTTCTCAAGCAACAGAGACAAAAGGAGAGAGTTTAAATATTAAGTTTATGTGGGTCGCCACTATGAGGTCATTTTGTGAAAACTTAAGAAGACTGAAAAATAAGAAAGACTCAGATAAATTTGAACCCAAGTTTGGAGGATCCCTGTATCTATCAATGTTGAAGTGGTGTATAGAATAGACTCATCTTTGAAAACGTTCTATCCACTATGAACTAGATTACTCAAAAATCAGTACGGTAGTTAATCTTAAAACCTAAATTATGGGATTTCAACCAAATAAAACTAATGCACAAAAAGGGTACTCAATCCTTAATAAAGTTCCCCACAATTTTTTTATTTTTTATTTTTATTTTTGCATTTTTAATATACGACTCAAAAAAACAAAACAAATGACTCAAATAAAAAATAAAAAAAACGACTCAAGCAACCAAATCAACCAAAACTAAGGATTTCAACTAGCTAAAAGGCTGTCTAAATAATTTTTTCTAACCCAAACTTTCTTGATTTTCAAAGGCACAGGTTTAAGGGTAGAAATCAAGGTTCTCCTAGGTCAATGTGGCATGACAAATTTAGACCTATATTGCTCAATCAATCTAGTGCAGTGAGATTTAATGTGTCCCTTTATTCCACAATGATGACAACACAAACTTTTGATACCTTTTCAATTTCATGCAATCAAGACGTATATGATTAGCAATACCACAATGATGTCAGACTGGGATAAATTTAGTTGTTCTTACCTCACCATGTAAAATGGTGGATTTACTCGTCTGATTTTTTCACTTTCCATTGCTTTTTCTTGAAGAACCAGCAGTCGTTCTTTTGAGCTCATTCCTTTTGCTGTTTCAGCTTTTACAAACTTTGGTGCATTTTTAGCTTGAGTTGGCTGGTCAACTTTTTCTTTTCCTTTGTACTGTTTGCTTGATGAAGCACTAGCAAATCCAATCCCACACCTATCTGACACAGCCTTCTGTCATCCAAGCATGTCATCTAAAAACCTTAGTGCCTGCGTTAAATTTCTTGAAAGTAAATTGAGTATTTAACAGATTTTTTTGAAATTTAATCAATTTTAATTCAAGATTAGTTTTTAACTCAACACAAGCATGCAATTTTTTTTCAAGAAATTCAATCCTAGTTTGTCTAGTTTAACACAATTTAGACGAGTCATTTCTTTCTTTTTCACATTTTGCAAGTTTTTCACACAAATTTTTTGTTTGATTTTAATTTCACAATCAGGGCTTGAGCTTCAGTTAGCTCTTGTTTGACACTATTTTTTTTTTCTTTTTCACACAATTTGAACTTATTAATCAATTTTCAATTCTGCTTGGTCAACTGATAGCTCTCATTATAAAGTTTGTTATAAGCTTGTTGCAGAGCTTCTCTATTCTCAGTGCCACTAACCTCTTCATCCTCTTCTTTTTTATTATTGGAATCATTTACAGAATTTTTATTATCAGGCTCACTAGATTCTTCCTAAACAGAAGCAACAAAAGCAACAACATTGCCATCTCTATAATCAAGATCTTTCTCATCACTCGTATCGGGTTCACTTTCATCATTCCAAGTGACTGTAAATCCTTTTTATTTATTTCTAAGAAAGTTCGGGTATTCTTTAGTCATATGTTCATATCATTTGCATTTATAGCATTGGATTTCAGAAAGTTGGCCTTTCGACCATTTTTTAATAAATCTGGACATATTTTTTACTTTATTTTAACCGTGCTTCTTTTGTGATTTTTCCTTCTGATTAGGCTTTTTAGTTTTTAAATTTATTTTTTGAATATCTTCACAAAAATAGCCATTATCTCAGGGTCTAAATCATCATTAGATTCACTTGCAAAAGTTTGAGCTGAAAAAAACGCCAAATTTTTTGAAACCTTTTTGTTTTGAAAATTTAGTTCATGGGTTTGCAGGTTTTTAACTAAATTTTCAACAGAAATAGAGTCAATGTCTTTTCTCTCTTCTATTGCTGTGACTTTTGGTTGGAAACGTTTGGGTAAAGATCTAGGATTTTTTCGAACAATTTTAGAAGGTGGAATTTTTTCTCTGAGATTAAAAGAGGCATTCACAATGTCACTCAATTTAGCATAAAAATTGTCAAAACTTTCATCGTCTTTCATACGCAAAGTTTCAAAATTAGTTGTGAGACGTTGAAGTTTTAAGATTTTTACGGTATCAGGCTTTTTGTGAGTTATTTGAAAAATATCCCATACTTTTTTAACCAAGTCACATGTACTAATTTTACGAAACTCATTTTGTGTGACTCCGCTAAGGATAGCATTAATGACTTTCCTGTTCTAGCCAGTATTTTCAAAATTAGCTCTGTCCATCTTGCCACGGGTTTATGGATGATTTCTCTATCAACAACAATGGTGGGAGGCTTGTTATCTTCAATAATAGAAAGTCAAACACGTTCGTCAATTGATTTTAGAAAAGTCCTCATTCTTACTTTCCAAAATGGGTAATTAAGGCCGTTAAGAAGAGGTAGTCTACCGGTCGATGGGCCTTATCTTAGAAAATTCATTTATTGCAAATCAGTCAATGGATCACACTAAAAAAAATTTAAAATAAATTTTTATGACCAACTCTGATACCAATTGAAAAACCCCGTTTACTGACTGATTTGTACTAATCAATTTATCTAAAGAAGTTAAATACCGCAAAACATATAAATAAACTAAGCTATTACACAAGCCAACAAAATAAACAACCACACAATGAACACGACGATTTTAACGTGGAAAACCCCAAACAGGGTAAAAATCACGTGACCACTCTGGGTCTAGGAGAATCAAACACTATAATAAACGTTGGTTATAAGAGTCTTACAAACTCCCTGTTGAATTCACAACCTACGAATGCAAGCCTAGTCCTGCCGAATCCACGTACACCAACTCTGTGTTTGACTGCAACTGGAACCCACTGCAGACTTCAGATGGTGACATACTTCTCCACCAGACTTCAAACTCTTGAAAATCCACCCAAGAGACTCCACGAACTTGCAGGAACGTTGAATGTTTGATTAATTTGATGATTGGTTTGAAGGTGCGGAAGCTAAACGATCATTAAGTCTTGTTGACTGGCTTGGGAGCTTTGAGAATCAACTTGAAAGAGCTCTTTGGCAGCTAGGTATAATAAAAAATATGGAGTCATCCCATCATAATAACTCTAGTTGCCTATTTATATTAAGCTATCCAAAACCCTAATTGCAACACTTAAAATTTGGTCCATGCACACAAGACCGCTTGATCGGTCTTTTGACCGCTCGATCGGTCAGGTCACAGATGCAGTATATTGTTGTAGACATGAGATACCGAGAGCAGTGTATGACCGCTCGATGGACCGCTCGAGCAGTCTGACACTGCTTGCAGCTTTTCGATATTTTCTGCTCCTGTTTCGCTGTACTGCAATATCAAACCATTACTCAAAAAGAAAAAAAAAAGTGTCAAAATATTACTAAATAAATATAAATAATGTCACAAATTTGTCAAAATATAATTGAATAAAAAAGAATTAAATCGGAGGCTTAAATTCCTAACACAGATATTTTTATATATTTGTGTTTCCTTATCTTTTCTCTTCTATTTAGTTAGCCTTCTCTCTCTATATAGAGACCTATTGTTAGGAAGAATCACATTAGCTTGATTGATAATTGAGAATAAAGATATCTGTATTTTGCCTCTCTTCCTCTTCTCTTCTTCTGTCTTAGTTCTACACGGGCGTGTTTGTGGTTAAATCACAATAGTATTTGACCCTGTTGATAAGAAGAAAGTTTGGTGTTTTTTTTTTATATTTTATTTTGGGGGAAGGGGGTGTCATTAGAGCTGCAAATGGCGCATGAAAGTATCTGGAGCTCTTTCGCCACCACCAGTGTGAGATTAAAGAGAAAAACATGAACAGGCCAAATGATTTCTGTTGCCCTGTTTTTTTCACAAGGGCAAAATGCCTGAGGTTTACTAACCACGTGTTTCGATCGGTGTAATGTAGGTTCTTTCCCACTCTATGTTTGATCACTCATTTACATTGTGCTGTTTGACTGTTTAGTTATAATGGAATTCAAGGTTTCAATTGGATTGTTTCAAAATCATTATCTTTGTTCAATTGCCTTTTTGCTCGGTTTGAGCTTTTGCTAGTTTCTCTTTTCTCTTGGCACATGGCAATAAATGCTAAAAGTCAGAAATATGATATTCCAATTAAATTAGTTACTACTTACTAGTGAACTTGTGAAGTCGGTTTCAGATTTGTCTACCCCCACTTTAGTGCTTCAAGTGGCTTTTATGACCTGTAAATAGATAAATCATTAAGGAGGAAGTCATTCGTTTTCACACGAATCTACTTTGGTTATTTATAGGGTTACCAATTTCTTGAGAACTCTTTTCTGGTTCCAACTTGAAGTAAGGTCATATATGTACGCTATCCTCTCCCTGGTTTGGTGATGGAATTGATGAAATGTTCAACAAAACTGCTCATATTAGTTATTAGTTGTTGAAAGATTGATATTCATAGAACATGGAGTGCTCCTGTTTCTGTTTTGTGCCTTTTCTTAATCTTTGGATTTTTTGTCTTATTTTTTGCTTGAGGTTGTGTAATCTCTCTTTCTCTCTCTGCTGTTGTATCTTTTTTTCTTTTTCTCTTTTTGCCCCTTTCTCTCTCTGCTGTTGTATCTTTTTTTCTTTTTCTCTTTTTGCCCAAGTTTTTAGATTGAAAATAAGAAACCTCAAACAGAATAACGAGGAAACTGACTTCTGTTGCTTTTCACTTCTTATTTTTGATTTTTAATTTTTATTTTGAGAAGATATATAGGGAGTCAACAGGAACTGCTCCCATAAATGAGGTAGGCTACGGGGATCCTGTACAGAAGGCAGAAGCAATGGCGTTTCGTCGAGCTTGTGCTCGTTTTGGTTTGGGGCTTCATCTTTATCACGAGGAATTATAAACATGGGAATGGACTGTGTTGGATGTTTGGTGAAAAGCGGTTGTGAAGACGCGGAGAGGTGGGTATTTACCATTCTGTTCTGCATAGTCCCTTTTACCCATTTCTATGTGAAACAATCTTCTTGTTTTAATCTGCCGTTCTTTTATCGTCTGTAGCTTAGTTCGTATACAGTTAAACAAATTGATTGACAATATTTTGAAGGTTTCAGTCAAAGCATAGCTTTTGAAACTCTTATATTATCCTTGAATGTGCTTTTCTGCTAAGCCAAGTATCCAAACATGTTTTGGATTTTTAAGCAGACTCATCAAATATGAAGCATTCTCGAAAATAAACGACATTTACGCTATGTTTGTTTCGGCATAAATTATTTTTCTTTGGAAATTCTGTAAAAAACTGGTGGTGGTAGGGATTAGGGATGGGCCCAATGGGATGTTGGTGGGGGCGGCTCACCCAAAACAATTTGAAAAAATCTCCATATTGTAGTAATATTATGTTTGAATGTTTTCAAATTATATAGATTTGCCCTCCAAGGTTTTTGAAAGATTTGCTACTCGCCCCCTTAAGGTTTTTTTCTTCAATGAAAATTAAGATTTAATCATATTTTTTATAGGTCAAGTAATTTCTTTTAGGATCTTGTGTCCGTGCATGAGTATGGTAGTGTAGCAATGGTGGTGTTGGGGAAATGGTTGCGGAAATGGTGATGGTGATGGCAGTAGAGTGGTGGGAGGTATTGGTGGTGTGGTGAAAGGTCGCGCGGCAGGGTGGTGGTAGTGTGCTAGAATGATGGTAGTAGCTTAGTAGTGGTATATCTCATTATGTGTAAAATATTTTATACTTTAAAAAAAAATGAAAAATACTTTTCCACCTAAAATTAACTCATTGAGTTGAATTTTTTATTTATTTATTGATTTTTAGTTTTCGTCATACCATAAACAAAAAATGCAGAAAATATAGTCAAAACAAACAAAGCGTTACTTTTACGTTCAATTTTCACTTTTTGGTAAGAGAAGAGATTGGTTGGTTTGATAGATAAGGTGCTCTATTATTTGGTGTTATTTAACTCGAGTCTATGGTTGAGTAGCATGTTCTCTGATATTTTCCATTCTATTGATTTTTTAAAGAAATAACAGTTCTCTTTATTTGATTAAATGAAACTATTGTGCAACCTGTTAAGAATTTTCAGCCAAATCTTTTCAATTCAATAACTAAAAAAGAAAAACACCTTAAAGCAACCAATCTAATCATAATTTGTTGCACTACCGCCATTTCATTTTATAAGCATAATGATGGCCGATTCCATTGAACGTGGCGGTTCGTTGCAAACCGAAATTAGCCTTTCCTTTATTTTTCTATTTTATATGTTTTGAATTTCGTTAATTTTAAAGGGAATAGAAAGACATTATATATATATAGTAAGGTAAGACATATATAGTTGTACTATTTTAATAAGGTTAAACTAGAGTTAGTACATTTTTTGTTGGTGAAGGCTATTCCTTTGATGAATTCTCTTTTGTAAAAAGGATAAATATGTTAAAAAATTAAAAAGGTAAAAGACGTAAGAAAAAACAATTTCGTTCAGTTAACAAAGGAGCTTTTAAATGTGTATTTTTTCATTAAGTATCTGCTCTGTCAAAGATGTGTGCACATAGCATCTCCTCTGTTAATAAACTCATGTTCTCAGAGAGACGTTTACCAAATGAGAATTGCTAATGTACATTTTTTTTTTACCTGGTACATTTGCGGTTATAAGTTTCTATGAATAATATACAATCATATCAGGGGTCTAGTAGGTGTACTAAGAACAAATTTGTGTATTTAACAGTTTCCTTTCTAACTTTTCATGAACTCTTTTAATATGAGAGAGAATTAATACAATCACTTGCGTTAAATTTTTTGTTTACAGGATTCAAGATAAAAATTCATAAAAGAAGAATAGTGGTGCGATTGAAATTAAAAATAGTATGTAATCTCTCTTTTTCCCTTTTTTGTATTTCTAGTTATTTTTAATTGTTTTATAGGAAACATGATTTAAATTTAATTTCTTATTTTTACTTTAATATTTTTATGCAATAAATAAAATTTCACACACAACGCTTGAGTACAAATGCTAATATCTATTACAAGGAAAAATAGAACAAAGAAAATATTAATTAGGTAGATGCGGATTATATGAAAAATGTGTTACCTTGTACAAACGATGGATGAAGAAATAAATAAGTATAATTAACCCCACCACCCCCGCCGCCCC
>JAUMHN010008927.1:0-10110 GCA_032360265.1 Heliamphora ciliata | reverse complement strand
TATATATATATATATATATATATATAAGGCTAAACAAAACCAGTAGCAAAAGAAAATCATAAGTTCTACGGCATGCTAATTCTAACTAAAGGATACAGGAGCAAATCGCATACAATATAACAAAATAATCTAAACTATCCTAAACATAATATCAAATGAAGAGATGTACCTTAAAATTCATTAAATTCAAATCTTATCGCATAAAGGTAACCACATGCAATATCCTAAAATAAGCATAACATGGCTTTAAAAAGAAAAAAAATATATCTTAAAATTCTCTAGATGTTAAACATACCAAAGGTTTTACTGCGATTCACATACTAAAAACCAACAGAATGTGCTAAGTAGTAAAAGAATGCTATGGAACCAAAATTAAACTAAAACAAAACATGAATGGGGTAATTATTACATTGAAATGCAACAATTACACACATAACAAAGATAATATAATATGCGGGTATAATATTAATGATTACGACCACATAGATGTTAGTGCCTAAATATAACAGTAGTGATATTAGAAATCACAACCGTAGAGCATGTTGGCACTATTTTAATGAATGGTGGAATTAACAATATATTAGGTGCAAATGTGCAATGTGGACATAGTGAAATTGAGATTACTTAGATGGTAACAAATATTAATCAAATTAACCTAAACTAATCATGCTTATTATGGGTAATCACATACTTACAATTCAGCAAACTGAATAGAATAGCTAGATCACTACACAAGCAGCATAAAGGATTGAAATTAATCCGACCACTCCAAAAGAAAAGAAATGGAAAAAAAAAGGTCAGGGATCCAGACAAAATACTTGAATCGCTACAATTCGGGTGAATCTTCAAGTCGAAAAATGGTGATTAACAGTCCAATCCTCAGGAAATGTTCCAATTCTAGTCAATGAATCAAGAATTCGGCAGAGTATCGGTGTACTGAGATTCGTACTTCGACAAAGCAGCAGGGTGTCAATGTCAAAACTTGTACTCTCTCGATACTTCGGCAAAGTACCCCTCTCTCAAAATCTGTCACCTTTCAACCCATCAGAAACCCGACATCAGAATTGTCTTCCTAAAATTGTACCAGAGCTACAGTATTTATAGAGTTCATCAATCAATGAGGTGTTGGCACATTTTGGGACACATCAGGCTTTTTGAAGTTGGCAGTCGCCAGGTATGGCGTTGGCGGTCGCCACAAATTCAGAGCTTCCAAGGGTTTTTTATGCCGGTCGCCACAATGAAATTGGCGATCCCATGGTTCAAAGATAGCGACCGCTACGTTAGCTAGGGTTTTCAAGAGGTTCTTGTAATGGTCGCAGACATCAAAGTTGGCAGTCCTAAGTTTCCAAGTTGTCGGTTCAAGGTTTGGACAATGTAGGGTCACTGGTTTGAAGATTTTGATCATTTGACTTGGGTACTGAGCTTAGATCGTTTCTCGAGAATTATTCTGAAGCATCAATCCACTTGATTTCATCATTGAACACACTCGGACCAACCTAAGATTAGGCGGGGTCAAATTGGGGAGTCTACAGCCGCAAGTCTGAATGCTTTGAAAAATTTAAAGTATTTAAGGTAAAAGTGGAGAAGCGTCTAGAAAAATGTATCAAGACACTACAGTGTGACCTTGGTGGTGAGTACCTTTTTGAAGAGTTTAAGAATTATTTATTAAATGAGAAAATTACATCACAGTTGACTACAGCGGACACTCCACAACAGAATGGTGTAGCGAAAAGAAGAAATATGACTCTTATGGAGATGGTGAGATTTATGATGAGTTATTCAGATTTATTCGATTCGTTTTGGGAATTTTCATTTGAGACAACAGCTTATATTCTAAACTTGGTGGTACCTTCAAAGTCAATACATTCTACTCCTGCAAAATTGTGGATTGGGTATTGTGGTGTCGGGATTTTTAGGATTTTAGAAAAATGGTAAAAAATAAGAAAATTCAAAGCAGTTTAAAAATTATTTTAACACCTTGAAAGTCAAATTTCGAAAACCTCTTTCTTGTTAAAAATAGAGCCGCCACTTAATTTTTGAGAAAAACTAAGAAAAATAAAAATTGCTACTGATCTTTAGAACGTTTAACCAGAGCAAAATGGTTCGGGGGCTAAGGTACGAATCGAGAAAAGTGTTAGCAACTCCGTTCGCCCAACCGTAAGGTTAGTCTTTACTAATCATTATTGATTTTTTAATAAGATTTCTCAAATGCATGCAAATAAAGAAAGTTGAGGTAAGGAGAGAACATCCAACATCAAATACGAAAAATACATTATATACGTATATAGAACGCCAAATAAAATAAGTATCAAAAAAAAAAATTCTAAGTATTATGGCATGCAATTTCTAACTAAAGGATACATGGAGCACTCCCACATGCAATATTATTAAAATAACCTAAACTAGTATAATTCAAATAAAAGAGCAAAAATATGTTAAGAGATGCTAAATAAAAATCATATTACAAATGAGCATAAAGATTACTAATAACATCATTAAATTGTCAAAATAACCTAAACGACCAAAACAACCTAAAATTATACTAACTTAAAACATGCTTTAGAAATGTTAAACTTTAGCTAAGAATGAAAGCAAATAAAAGAAACTAAGCTAATGATTAAAAGATATTTGAATTTATGTTAGAAACAAATAAAAGAAAGGAATAATAAACAAAATGCTAAAAAGAAGCTAAATTAAAACTAAATTTTTTTTATGGGTTTTATATTTAAACAAAATAAAAGAAGAGAAAAGAAAAGGAACTATAAAAGAAAAATTAAATTAACATTTTAATTAGAGAAAAGGACAAGTAGCAAAATAAAGCTAGTAACAAAAATAAAAGAAAGAAAGAAAGAAATGCTAGAAAAATAAATTACATTAAAGAGAAAAGAAGAAGAAAAGGAAAATAATGCTATTAAAAGAAAATTTGAGCTAATGCTAAAAGAAAAGAAACATTAGACTAATATTAAAAGGAAATAAAAGAAAATAAGATGGAATATTAGTATTAAAAAGAAATAGAACATTAAAAGAAAAATAAAACTATATTAAACAAAAAAATAGTACATTGAAAAGAAAAGTCTACGTTATAAAGAAAATAGACATTACAAGAAAATTAAACTATATTAAAAGAAAAATAAATGTAAAAAGAAAATAGAATATACTAGTAAAGGGAACTAAACTAATATTAGAAAAGGATAAAAGAAATTAATTACAATTATTTAACTTGGATGTGAATGTAGTATTAATAATTACATCCACATAAATGTAAGTGCATTATTATAACAGTTAACAACATCAATAAGTTGTAATCACAAAATATGTTAGTACTAAATTGATGAAATAATAATAAAAAAAAAACAATGTGCTTAGTGTGGATGCGTAGACGAAGAAATTAATTAAGGTGGTTAAATTTCATGAAGCAAATCAAATAACAAACAAGATTAATTATGTGAATAAAATAAATACGCGAATTGAAATTGAATTTAATCCGATTGCTCCAAAAGAGAGAGAATAGAGTTAGAAGGATGGAGGATCTAAACAAGATAACTGGATTGCAAAAGAATTCGCAAGTCGGGGAATGGTGACAATGATCCAATCCTCGATATCCAAGTTAAGGCGTCAGAGGTTCAGCTCTCGGTACTTCGGCAGGATTTTGGCGTCGAGGCTCGGATTGCTCGGCAACTCGGCAGATCTTCTCTCACTAAACCTCTCTCTAAAATTCTATCTTGAAAACGTACGTCGAGGTACGGTATTTATAGAATTCTTCAACCAATGAGATGCTGCCATGTTCTGGGGCATGTCAGGTCATTTTGAGTTGGCAGTCTCCAGGTTGGAAGATGGCGGTTGCCATGTGTGAAAAGGTTCAACAAGGTTCTATTGGTGGTCGCCACAATGCAAGTTGGTGGTCGTCAAGTTAGAGGTGGCGGTCGCCACTTTTGGCTAGGGTTTCCAAGAGGTTTTATTGGCGGTCCCCACATTTGGAATAACTTGCATAGCAAGTTATTGGTGGTTCAACATAATTTCATTGGTTTGAAGGTTTTGATGATTGGGTTCAAATACTGAGCTTGGATCATTTCCCAATGATCGAACTAAGGCGCCATTCCAACTGTTTTCATCATCGGATTCACCTAAGATTAGGCGGGGTCAAATTGGGGTGTCTATAGTCTCTAATGCAAGTCCCTAAAACGAATCGAGTAATCCTGAATACCTTATCATAGACCTCACCATCTCTACAAGAGTCTTATTCCTTCTTTCTACTACACGATTCTGCTGCAGAGTGCTCGGTGCAGTCAACTGGGATATAATCCCGTCTGATGATAGGTAGTCCCTAAACTCTCCAAAAGAGGTACTCCCCACCACGGTCTGATCGTAGTGATTTGATACTTTTACCTAGACGCTTCTCCGCCTCCGCCTTGAATTCTTTGAATTTCTCAAAATATTCAAACTTATGGTGCATCAAGTAAACGTATCTATACATTGAGTAGTCATCAATGAAACTAATGAAGTACTCAAAGCCACCTCTAGCTCGGATTGTCATAGGACCACACACATCAGAGTGAATCAGTTCCAACGATTCTTTAGCTCTAAAGCCTTTGGCCGAAAAGGACCTCCTAGTCATCTTACCCTCTAAGCAGGATTTACAGACTAGAAGTGCCTCTATTTTTAATGAACTCAAAGGTCCATCTTCCACCTATCTATTTATTCTTTTTCAATTAATATGATCTAAGCGTAAGTGCTAACGAAACGTTTGATTCATTAAAGAATGAAACTTTCTCTTATATAGTAAATTAGAAGTGTTATTCAAGTCAATCAGTTGCAGTATATGAGAGATTGGAGTAATAATATAAAGATCATCCACCAATACACTAGAACAGATAACCCGTTTATTATACTTAATAACCACAGAGTTATTAAAATAAATCAAATATTTGTTTTTAATCAATTTAGAAACGGAAACTAAGTTCCTTTCAACGGAAGGTAAATAAAGACAATCTCTCAATATTAAAATCATATCCCTACTAAAACTGAGAGTGACATCTCCCACTACAACTGCTGTCACCTTTGTATTATTGCCTATATACAGGTAAATCTCTCCATGACTAAGTTGTCAGGTTTCTTGAAACCCCTACAATGAATTGTAGACATAATTAGTGGCTCTCGTATTTACGCACCAGGTACCGATAGATAACACTGCTAAACATGTTTCCACAACCAGTGAAAAGAACTCACCCTATTTATTCAGCTTGCTGAGAGAAATTGAACATTTCTTTTTCTAGTACCGTGCTTGGTTTAGTAAAAACATCTGCGTTTCGACTTTTTCACACCAATCCATGGCCCACTAACTACCTTGGAAATCATACCACCCTTTTTTTGAGCTTTTTTCTTCTTCATGCCTTTCGGTTCAGAGAAAGAACTCTTTTCAGAAACAAACGCATTTCTTGGCATTAAAGAAATACCATTGGTAGTTAAAATTATATTCAAGTTACTTTTCCAGTCAACAAAATTCGATCCCGTTAGTTTGTTTTCTTTTAGTATTGATATGAGCAAAAGTTTGAATTTATTTTAACTTGGTTCTCTCTACCATTAAAAAAAATTTGCCAATAGCCTGGTACCCTGTAAATAGCATGCCTCGATAGGAGTACATCTACTATCCATTGTTTGTCCGGACAGGCCAATTCTTATTAATTTTACTATCTAGACAACAGACTATGCCAATTAAAATTAAATAGCCGACATAGTTTCGGTCCAATAAATAATAGCAGTGACACAGATGGAGAGAATACTATTATTTACAATCAAGTGTTAACCACCACCTAATTCCATATCAATCGTTTCGCAATGAACCTTTCAGATGGAGAAGTGATCTACACTAACAATTATCTAGAATTATCCCTGAAAGAGATTCGTACTGGCGATACCGCAATTAATCTTGTCTGATGGGGAGGAAGGCTCTACTTCCATCATGAAAAATTAATTACATCACCTATGAACTGGTGATGGAGACCGCGAGATTTATTTGTGAATAAATTACCTCTCCCACATAGATTTTTTTTAAAAGTTTTGAGGGTTATAAAAATTCGTTTAATTAAAATAAATTTATTAATTTTGAAAATCACACGATTTGAAAAAATCCAAAATATCTTTATGTGTATACGATTCCAAAGATTTCGATTTGCCAAACCATATTTTCGTGTTTTAATACGTAACAAATAAAATATCCGATGAATGCACAGTTTTTTCTTTAGCTTTTCAACTAAGATAGTGATTAAAGGTATTTAATTATTTTATTTTTACGTCACACATTTTTTGAAAATAATAATTTATTAAGATTAAACATTTTTCTATTCAATTAACTCAAAATTCGGAATTAATTTTCACATTTTTCTAATATATCCGATTTAATAAAAAGATTGTCTTAAATGTGTTATTTTGTAAAAAATAAAATATATAAAGTTTTTTCATTTAATTAAAAACTTTTAGTTAAAAAAACTCAATTTTATTTTTCTTTACAAAATTTTAATGAAAATCGAATTTTTTGAATTAATTAAATTAACAGGAATATATAAAACAAATATACATTATCTGTGCAGTTTAAAAATATATAAATGTAAGATATATATATATCCTGATTTTATGTTAAAAATGAAACTCTAAAGAGTTTCAGCTTCCTGCAATCAAATAGGCACCAAGTGTTTCAATCCTTTCAAACAGTTGCTTATCAACATCCGAATCCTACCAGGATTCTTTGATAATCAGTTTTATAGATATCATTAGAAAAATAGCAGCCAAGGCCCCGAACCATCAGCCACCACCGCCGGCCAAATCACCAGCCCACCGCCATCCTGTGCCGCCAAATTCCTGAGGTCGTCCAGATCTCATCCGAACTCCGTTTTTATTCCCATTTTTTTTATAACTTAGCTAATGAAATATACTATTTTTTGTCAAAAAAGAGGTCAAAAATAGCCCGAAAAACAGGTTTCGATGGCCGCCGAAACACAAAAAACACTACTGCCCCGCAATAGCACTGCGTTGCCAACTTTCCAAGGTCGTTCCGGCCTTATTCAAACTCCATTTTCGTCCCGTTTTGTTTTAACCGCAGCTAACAAAATACATAATATTTCTGTAAAAAAAATATGATTCGAAAATAGCCAGAAAATAGCCATCAAAAGCTCGAGAAATCACTGCGCCGCACCGCCACTGCCGCTGTTGTTTTGTCGCTTGTTTTAGCTTGATACGTGGTTGTTTTAACTCCCATTTTTCACTGATATCTAGCAATATGATTCCTCGAAGAATGCCTTAAAAACAATCCTAAAAAGCCTCGAAACAGAATCTCAAAACAGCCCGAACAGTCGGCTATTGCCGCTGCTTTTCAACTATTTTTTGTTTAGGTTTTTTCCATGTTTTTAAACTATTTTCCAGCCTATTTTACTGCTATTTTGTGCCTAAAAATTTGTCAAAACTTGTCCCAAGAAAGTTACAAAACCTTGCCAAAAATGGGCCTCGAGCCGCCGACCAAAGCCGCTGCCCGTGGGCTATCTTTGCCGTTGTTTTTGCTGTAATTTTAGACCTATTTTGCAGCTATTTTTATTGCACAAAACCCACAAAAAACTTATCAAAAAAATCTATTTCAAAATTGTGTAAAAATCGCCACGATCCATGACCCAAAAAACCCGAAACCACCGCCGGTGCTGCCAGTTTTTCCGCGGCCTGTTTTTCGTGTTTTTAGATATTCAAACATTTTCTTATTTTTCTTTCTAAAAAACTAGAAAAAAAAAAACTTAAAAACATAAATTTTCTTTACATCAAAACCTATGTCCCGTAAGCTCACAATCAATCTGAAAAACTTAAACTATCACGATTAACCCTCGTGATTAAAAATAAATTAAATCATCATCAAAACCATCCAATCAAATATGAATATAACGATGATCATAAAACTGAGATTAGAACGCCTGCAAAACAAAGTTAGCACAGTTCTAAATCTACCATGTCCCTCGTTAAACCGTAAATAAAAATCAAATCGACTCTGATACTAATTGTTGGAGGCAAACAGCCAAGATTAATGATTTATAAACGATTTTTCAAAAAATAAAAACTGGACGGGCAATCGCCGAAACAAGCTCTAGATTAAAACTTTTTGATATCGAACGATCAAAAATAAAATTCGTGCCACCACAGTTAATTCAGATGAATACCTTTTGGTCAATTCTCCAACTACAAACTTTAATTTCTCGAGTTGAAGCTCTAGTCATACCTTCTACTATATTTTCGATGCGATTCCCGAATATAGTGTGGGCTACGTTCCTTCAAGAACTGAAATCGACAGAACTTGGACAACCTTAGTCTTGAAGGACAACTTTTGAATTTGGTTCAACCTACCTACATATTTATAGGGCTACGGTAGGGACCTGTAGAGTAATTATGATAAAGACTTCTAGTGTAACACAGATACCTATCCAGTGGTTTCTACAAATATGCAAATTTCACAGTAGTTTCTGTAATTAAAAGAATTTTGCAGTGGTTTCTGCAATTTTTATAAAATACTAAATTACAGTTCACACCACTAAAGAACTGTAACTGCACTCTAAGCCATAATCTCAAGGCCAACTTGCATTGAGCTTCTGTTATTAAATACTTAACTCATCTCCCCACATTAAGATACTCGATACCCGCCAATTAAATTTAATTAATGACAATTTAATTTAATTGGCATCTTTCAAATTTCTTAAACCTTTCCACTGAACTTATTTGACCGCCGGATAATCAAATTCACCTGTCGGGTTTGATCCAGTTAAAACTTATAAGCTTTTTTAAGGGGGTATCGTCAATACTGATCTATCGAGACATGGATTCCATCAATAATTAATATTCACTATATAATTAATACCGATATTCAACTCACCGGGAATATAGACCTATATAAGATCGCACCCTCTAATGAATTAAAATAACGAATATTAAATATACGCAAATAATAATTATTTCAAGATTAAGAGCATAAGTATTCTCATAATAATCTTAGGGTGTGAATTAATTTATATAATTAGTATAAAATAAATTATCTTAATGTGTCCCGTTCAATACACACAAAATGTACTAGTACAGAGAGTCGGAACAATAGACGGCACTACTATCTGTTCCCGTAATCAAGACAGGCTTACTAAAACTCTGTGCTACAGTCGTACCGATGGTTTGTCCATTTCTATCTAAACCGTGAACAAAAAATTTATATTTTACAAGAACCTATAATCTGATCTTCTGTATGCAAGCTATACTCTACACACCAGTTTAAATACTGTACAGAATAAAAGACAACCATGCATAACATTAAAGAAATAATTGTATACATTGCTCATTAAGATTCTCATAAAATAAAAAATTAATTTTATTAAAATAAAATTAAATACTAAAATTAAATAAAATCATAGTATACAGTATATAACCCTAATAATATCTCTTATCTCTCCTACACTACAACTAACTGAATTGAATAACACATATAATTTACTATATAAGAGAAAATTTTCTTCTTTAATAACCTAAACGTTTCTTTGCTACTTACGCTTAGATCATATTAATATAAAAAGAATAAATAAACTGGTAGAAGATGGACCGTTGAGTTCATTGAAAGTGGAGGCACTTCTAGTCTGAGAGTTCTACTTAGAGGGTAAGATAACCAAGAAATCCTTTTCGGCTAAAGACTATAGAGCTAAAGAACCGTTGGGACTGATTCATTCTGATGTGTGTGGTCCTATGACTATCCGGGCTAGAGGTGATTTTGAGTACTTCGTCAGTTTCATTGACGACTACTCAAGGTATTGATACATTTACCTAATGCACCGTAAGTTTGAATGCTTTGAGAAATTCAAAAATTTTGAGGCGGAGGCGGAGACGGAGAAGCATATGGGTAAAAGTATCAAATCACTACGATCCGACCGTGGTAGAAAGTACCTCTTTGGAGAGTTTAGGAATTACCTATCATCAGAAGGGAATATATCCCAGTTGACTACACTAGGCACTCTACAGTAGAATAGTATAGCAAAAAGAATAAATAGGACTCTTATAGAGATAGTAAGGTCAATGATGAGTTATTCAGGATTATCCGATTCATTT
>JAUMHN010008916.1:0-10111 GCA_032360265.1 Heliamphora ciliata | reverse complement strand
AAATCCAGATGGAACAAACCACACCTGAATTCCATCCCAAATCACATCCATGGCGACCAGGAAAAAATAACCAAAACTGAGACTACCCGACTAACGGGTTAAAGCTTTCCATGAATCGAGTGAGAGTGAGAGAGAGTGGACAAAGATTCATGTGTGCTTAAATCCCAGTAGTGCAACATTTATATTGCCACCCAAGATTAACCATAAGACCCAAACTCAGATCTGTGCTACTGCTCAAAAATACTTAAACACTAAAATAGGGAAGCTACATGCTCAAAATACTGATATTCATCCCACGGTGTCTTAAATTAATAAAATCAGCCCTCAATACATCTCAGCCATTCAAAAAGATACCGAATAACCTACACCTAGAATATGCTGAAGGAAGACAAAACCAGAGAACCAGTTGAAACAAGCTCCGTAGTCTCTAGATCTTCAATGATACCCTTAGATGGGGTTGAACCGACTGCTAAGCCAGAAAAACTAACATCAAACTGCACGTAACACTAAAACTATGGTCCATAGAGCTGCCCTTCCATATTACTGCATTGCAATCACCACGAGAGAGCCTTGGGGAGAGCTTTCTCTAGAGAGAAAGCTCTCCCCTGACTTGAGGTTGGATGATTGTTGTTTATTTTGGGCTGGGATGATTTGCATTTTCATCATCTTGATTGCATGACCCCTATTCTACATCTTTTTAGCTTTTGTCATCTTGGCGCTCATTGAGCGCTTGAGCACTGTCTTAGCGCTAGTTGAACGCTTGCCAGGCACTCAAGCGCTGGTTGTGTGGTTTGCCTTTCAGTAGGCTCCGCACGCAGAGCGCCCTTTAGGCCATCAAGCGCTGGGTCAGCGCTTTTTAGGTACCCTTTAGGCACTCAAGCACGGGACCCCTCAGGCTTGCCCCTTGGATTTTCCAGTGAACTCCGCTCGCTATGCGCCTTTAGGCGCTGGCTTGGCGCTCGTTGTGCCCTCAATAGGCGCTCGGGCGCTAAGCCTTTGTTGGTGTTTCCTTTGGCACCTCTACTAGGGTACGCTAGATATGCACTCTTTATGCCCTTCAGTGCTTTGAAGCGCAGGAAAGGCTTGTGGAGTGCTTGAGCACTTCAACCTACGTTTAATGGCGCTTGAGACTGCTCGAGCGCTTGGAAGTCAACCTAGGTCAAAACTCCTTTATGACGCTCACTAGGCGCCTGTGGCGTGTTCGAGCGCTCATGCACTCGCATGTGCTCACAAGACGCTCGAGCTCCCTGAGCCAATTTTCTACCACCTTTTTATCCTGAACCATAATAGTATATATGCTTTTGCCTTTTCTCGTTCTAGAACCACCAAAAGGAATTTTGAGAGTTTGATTGACATATTTGACACCTTTGACTTTCATCCATCTTGTCAAACTTTTGTCTACCCTCTTGTAGCAATCTAGGTGTATTTTATTTCTTTAAAGTGTACTCATAACCTAGATTGTGCTATTCACTTACACATTATTCTTTCTACACTTTTGGTCATTTATCATCTCTTAAAAACTTGCTCATATCAGATCTTAGCCGTTTGGGTTCTTAAATCGAGAAGTTGAAATGACTTGAATATGTAGAATCACGAAAGAGCTCAGGGAGCTTTCTCAAACAAAGAAGTTAGGTCGTCGTTTGGGTAATGGGTGTAATTTATTTATTCTTCTAGCTTATACTTTTTTGATTCATATAGAAAATACTTTGTGTGTTGGTGTTGCGATTTTCATCTCGAGTTTTACCCAAGAGTTTTCATGTTATATTTTGTGTCTTTCTCTCCTGGATGATGGTTATTTATTTTTTAAAGCTAAATAATCTTTTTTAATTTTAAATTGTCCAATGATTAACTTATTCACCCCCCTCTAGGGTTAATCTCTCGACATAATTTCACTGACATATTCAAGGGCATCAAATCTACCAATATATCCTTATCTTCTATCTTCAACACACAATCTTTGTATACACTTTTAATTACCACTTCTTCTCCTATAGGTGTAGCTGTGGTTATCATACAGTCAGGAGGTTTCATCCTTCTAACATCTACTTGTGTTATGAAAATGGGTAATACAAACAAGTGTCTTGATCCAGGGTCTATCAGATTATAAGCATCTCTATCAAAAGTGATAAGGGTACCTATCACCACATCGTGTGTTGTGTGAGCATCTTGGTGTGTGATAGCAAAAACCCGTGCCAGAATCCTTGGGGCCTCCATCGGTCCTTTTTCTTTATCTTGCATGCTCGCAGCTAGCCCATCCATTCTTTTGCTTCCGATAGATGATTGTGCCGACAACCCAGAATATCTGCACTGAGTAGCTATGTGCCCCGGTTCACCATAGCAATAGCAGATGATTTCCTGGTTGATCCTTAGACAATCCTTCTTAAAGTGGTTAGGGGATCTACACTTGAAGCAGCTGTTCATTTTTAACTCCTTTGCTCGTTCAGATGCTTCTTTCTTTGATCGATCCCCTCTTGGTTTAGAATTCTTTGCAGTTGACTGAGAACTCTAGCTTTAAGAAGCTGGTGGCCTTGGGGCACCAACCCTGGCACCATGTCCCCTTATCTTGCTCGTCATGATATTCCCAAACTTGCGCTTTTTAAAGTCTTCCCGTCTTCCTTATCCCTCCTTCACATCTTTCTTGATCATCGTCGCCTTGTTCACCAGACTTGCATAGCTATTCATCTCGAGAATCGTCAACCTCGTTCTAATTGAAAACTCAATACCTTTTTAAATCTTCTACACGTCTCTTCATCAGGTATAAGCTGGGTAGCATATAGTGATAACTTTGTAAATTTTATATCGTATTCCACCACAGTCATCCTACCTTATTACATATCAATGAATTCTTGCTCCTTCTCGTACTTGTAGGTTATATAGGCTTGTACTTTTTGTCGAATGCCCTCACCAAACAATCCCAAGTAATCCTCTGGGGTATGGGAGGTTCAATTCCTAGCATCGGCAGTTTTAATAACCGCTCTATGGCATCCCACCAGTGGTATGTTTCTCCCCTAAACATAAAAGCTATAAGGCCGATCTTATCGTCTTCATCTAACCCGAGCCTATCCAGAATACGAATTGCATCCTTCAACAAGTTTTTTGCTTCTGCGGGGCTAAGGGTTCCTGTGAACTCCTTTGCACCTAAGTTCTTGAATTACTTGATTAAGGAGTTACTATTCCTCTAAGCTTGCATTGCGATCCACCTCGCATTCTGTTCTGTTAACCTTGCAATCGCCTCCAACATCCTAGCGGTTGGGCCAATTCCATCGGTCCCACTTGTGGAGACTCTTCTTGTTGTGCCTCATTATACTGATTCGACTTGAATAACGCTCCGTTCGAGTTCTCCATGCTTCATCCTATTACAAGAAAGGTTTGGATTAAGGGTCGATACGTGAGTCCAATTTATGGGTATTATAAATGTAGGAACAAACCACTTAACAGAAGGTTTAACAACACAAGGGCTATCTCCCTTAATCTGATAACTTAGACTTCTAATCAAGACCCTACTCCTACAGAATGCGTTTCCCAAATGGATCTCAAATCTAGTTAGTCAGATGCCCGAAGGCAAAGGTATGACAACCCTAGGTCTAAACCACTCTATTCGACAGACCGCAAGATGACGGACTTAACCTACAGTCCACCACGGATCACCCTCTAACAAGTCTACAGAACCCATAACCTAAACCTCTGATACCAAGATGTCACTTCTCGCTTCTGCAAGATCTTTGACTTGTGCAGTGGGGTATGATCCCTCCCCAGGCTCGGCCGCCTTGGGAAAAAGACAAGGCTTAAAAATAATGATAAGATACCAAAACATGTACTTCCAAGCAACCACAAGCCTTTATAAAAGGGATAAACATAAGTTTCTAGGGATACACCATCCCAAGGACATACATTACTTCTAAAATAACAAAACTGTAGTTCACATCATAGGATGTTTTACTAAGTACAAAACTAAACAAAAGAAAGCTGAACCAAAAATAACGTCCGACATTAGCTTCGAAACAATAAGACGATGCCTGTGGTGGACCAACTCCTAGCCATTCCTGTCATATGCGACCACAAAGGTTACGGAAGAGTGCTCTTAGCATTATCATAAACAGAATGAAGACAACTATTGAATTAAAAATAAATAAAAACACTTTCTAAAAATAGTTCATTGTACTTTCCACACAAAAAAAACATAGAAACAATGCATTTGCTTCATCATAAAAATATATCACAGGTTACATAAAACCTTCTCATCATGGAAAAATGTATCTTGGCTCAACTGTCACAATTAAATGAAAAGCCACTTTCTCATAAACAAAAACCCTAACTCCAGCAGTGTCAAAGTAGTCGTCAATCTCACGACCGGGAATTTGGACGATACTGTAACATCAATTCACAATGCACAGATAGCAACGTGATGAAATGACAGCACTCTCGACCAAGCACAAGTGGTATTTGCTATAAAATGGGACTCAGCCCAAAAGCCTATAAGGTAAAAATTCCCGCTTAGCGGGAAACCTCCTATGTAGGCACAAATTAAAAACCCATAATTGGGTAACCTACCTGATAACAGGATATAAAGGGTTAGAAACTTTTGTAACTTAGCACTTTAGAACAGTAATGCAACAATGACAGTACTTTTATAAAAATGTCATGCTTGCTCAAAAGATCATCGATAGCATATTTGAATTAAAATATCAAGGCATTTGAAACAATAGCTCATGCTATCATTCAACAAATCTTGTCATGATTCAAAACATGTGCATCGAAGCATTTTAAAGCATCATTCACATAAAATTTTTTTGGGTAATTAATTGTAACATAAAAGAAAAAAAATTACAAGATTACAAGGGGCATACCCTAGGAAATTATATTTTTTTTTGGTAATTAATTGTAACATAAAAAAAATTTACATGATTACAAGGGACATACCCCAGAAAATTATAAAAGTACCACTAGGAGCCTACGCCCTACATATTTCCAACAAATAAAACCAAACCCCCGCTCTAAGCGGGGGAAAGCCAACGACATAGTATAATCCACGCACAACCTGCGTGGATAGAAAAAAAAGTACATACAAGTCCGCGCACAACCCGCACGGATATAAGAGTACCATCATACAAACATAGGATAGAACCAATAATCATGCCAAAGAACTAAAAAACTCCTAATTCCTATTGAAGATTGGCTCCCGCAAAGGGTAAAAGGCTCCAAAATTCAGACAAGAACAAGAGAATAAAAGAGATCCAGCAAGTAGAACTGATCATTCAGACACAAAAATACGTAAGACCAGATGAAGCTTGGCTCCTTGAGAGGCTGCAACCTTCGAACAACAAGGATCTGACTAAGGTGAGGAGCAAATCTCAAAACTTAAGCAAGGTAACTCAGACTCTCAAAGATAGTCACACTCCACAACTAGGGAGGGAAGATAGAGTCCAGATCACCCCGCTAAAGTGAAGAAATAAGTCCATACCAAAGTAAGGTCCTTAAATAAAAAAGGACAACCTAAGGGGAACCAGCAGCCGTCTAAGAGTAAAGTGCCAGAGGTAGATGGACCCCTAGCCAGCCAAGAGGAAGCAACAAACGGATCAGCTCTAGAAACTCCAACTCAATCCTACCTATGCATAGACCAACATCCCCTGCGACAGGGACGCTTAACAGAAGCGGTGGGAGGCCCCAATAAGTCAGCAAAGCAACGGCAGAATATCCGCGAGGAATCCAGTCAAGAGAAATCTTAGGCCATCCCAAAGGAAGCTCTACCATCAGATCCAGTTGAACCAGACCAACAGCTACATCCCTACTCCAAGAACCACCAAAGATTCACACCAAAATAGGTAGGTCCAACACTAATATACAAAATTTCAATCCCTCATGAAGCTGTGAAGCACAAAGGAGTCCCACTGACAGGGAACGCACTAGCAAACTAAACCAACTGAAGTAGATTTAATTTTAAAGCCAGTGGGCCCCATTGGTCCTTAATTCATAGAACAACATGTGTAATCACAACTTGAGTGGGACGGACCCACGTTGCAACTCATCCCAACAATACACGTGTCAAGTGCACCACGGAATTGGAGAAGTGGAGCCATCCCACTAAATTGTAACACCCATACAAAACTGCTACCCCATTCCTGAACTTTTAATCACAGCTAACAAATTAATCAATAATACTCACAGCGTTCCCAGCTATCCAAACCGTGGGATACTTCATGGACCCACCCACGAGCCCCACAAATCTTCTTACAACTCACGGCTAAAATAATATATATATATAGCAAGGCTGCCCACGGTAAACCAAGGCTGCCCATGGAATGAGGCAAACCGCTGGTTTACAGCCCACAGAATTAAGCTAATAGACCTACTGACTATCAGTTCATATTCGTCAGCCCAAAAAATGATGCACAAGCCAACGCTCCAACCAGCGCGTGAACAACCTGCGCTGAACAGTCATCTACAACACATGCATGGGACCACGCGTCGTCTTCCTCAACAGGATTCTTCAATCAGCAAGACCGAACAAAAAAACCTCAGAAAATTCACCGTCAGTTACTTGACATTCAGATCCCAACCACACGCTTCAAAATGAGGTGCGTGGAATAACCTCATCGTCCTCTGAAAGTCACAGAGGTTGAAGCTTGAGCTGGAATCGTAAACATGGAGGAGCACTCTGCGACGCAACCATGCGAGCACAGAACAGGTGCCGTGCGTGGGGCGCAGCCTCTTCTTCAACCTCAGAGCAAATGGAACCAACTGAAATCGAACACCTATGGACGACCAAGGATTGCAGAGCAAAACCCAGTAACCTCAGTCTCCCATCGAACAAAGATGCCGAAGTCGACGGTCCCTAAAAGAGGCCCTTACCGTTGACTGTAGCAAAAACTAAGCTGGGATAACCCAGCGTCAAACAGAGAATAATGTTTAGAGTCCAACAAATTTCGTCCATTAAAGACAACATTGTGACATTAGAAATGACAGCGCTCAAAGGATAACCTTATTGTCGACAAAACAAAAACTACTATAAAACAAATAGCTACACAAGCTTGTCCATAGATTCTTCAAACAGTTGTGTCTGGTGCAAGGAGCTTGGAAAAAACTACCTCGAACCAGAGTAACCATGGAAGATCGAATAGAGCTTTCCATAGGGGTCTCTGATGGCATACAAAAACTACAAAATTAACACTAACCTCGCTCTGGTGGCATACAAAAATGCACTCTCAGATTCACCCCACCATTGCTATGGGTGAGATCCAAGGCATTCCACCATTGACGTCTTAGGAGAGCTTTCTCTAGGAGAGAAAGCTCTCCACAAGATCTAACGGTTTCACCAGGTGAATTGAATACCCCGTATCTAGGAAATTACATTAGTACCACTAGGAACCTACGTCCTACACATATTCAACAAAGAAAACCAAACCCTTGTCCTAAGCGGGGGAAAGCTAACGACAAATCATAATCCACGCACAACCTGCGTGGATAGAAAAAAAAACTTATGTACAATTCTGCACACAACTCGTTCGGATAGGAAAGCACCGACATACAAATAGAGGATAGAACCAATAATCATGCCAAAAAACTAAAAAACTCTTAATCCCTACTAAAGATTGGCTCCCGCAAAGGGTAATATGCTCCAAAAATTCAGACAGGAACAAGAGAAAATCTGTTTTTATGTTAGTGCTTTCCTATTCACAAAAATTCATGTTCAAGATAATGGTTAAGCACTCTCACCTTACCTTATATGTGCAAGGCTCAAGCCTTCTCCGACGAGCTAAGCTTATCCCTCGGGTAGTAAAACTTTCGTGCCAAGCAAAC
The DNA here is from genome assembly GCA_032360265.1 of Heliamphora ciliata. NCBI lineage: Eukaryota > Viridiplantae > Streptophyta > Magnoliopsida > Ericales > Sarraceniaceae > Heliamphora > Heliamphora ciliata. The sequence goes on along the minus strand of JAUMHN010008916.1, from coordinate 2,314 downwards.
AAAACACGACTTGGCCGTTAACACAGAATTCTACCCCTTTAGAACGTGATGTACTAAAATGATTGGGATCGTTGAATGTTTCTATGGTTTTAGGAACCATGGTTATCTCCCTTTTTAGGACTAAAAGACACCAAGTACTTGCTCAAGCCTTAGCATACTTAAGGATTTATCTTAACCATTCTTACCACCTTCTTCTAAAAACTCAACTTTTTTTTGGGTAGTTAAATGGGGAAGGGGACACCAGGGTTCGAACCTTGGGTGGATGTGGGGCATTGGCAGCCCCTGGCCACTGGAGCTGGCCACCACTTCAAATTCGACAACTTAATTGCCACTTGCAGCAAGTTTTTGAGGTACACAAACCTTAAGTTAAGTTTTGATTTTTGGTTACAGACTAGATAAAAATATTTTTTACAACTTTTATGAAGAGCACTTTGGATGAATCCTAAAGAAAATAGGTGGTTTGGCCTTCGCAATTGAAAACAGTTCAACAGCACTTATAATTTTACTCAATAATGGGTCTCCATTGGTCTCGGTTTTAGGGCATCAAAATAGGTCATTTCAACAGGTCATTTCAAGCTCAATTTTGGATATGTTCTAGTTCAAGATGTCCTTTACAAATCTCATAAAGAGTGCTCAAGGTGGTTCTTAAGAAAATATTGGAGAAATAACTTGATTAAGAAAATGTGTTCAGAAGATGTCATGACACTCAACAAAGGTGAGTTTTTAATAGAAAGTACAGAGAGTTCAAACATAATTTGGAGGGCCATATAGAGGCGTTTGAACTTAAGTTTTGGACAACAACTAGATTGAAATGTCCCTAACAGTTTTCATGAAGACCACATTTGAAGAAAATCATTAAAACAATTACCCAAAATAAAAAAGAAAATCATTACAAAACAGAGGCTTCGAACCACATAGAAATGTATGACAGAGAGTTTCAAAGGTGCTTTGACCATACAAAACTCAACAAAAGGGGCTTATTTTTGGTGGATAGCTAGATGAATAGGTTGGCCATAACTTTCATGAAGACACCTAAGCTCGTTTTGTGATGCCCCGTTCTTTGGACACGCTGGGACATACATAAATATAAATAAAGAGATATTCTAGCTATTTATTCATATTTACATATCATACTTAATACATCTTTAAGAGTTCTGAACTGTTCAAAAGTACATAGGGTTTACAGTTTCACCAAGAAATTTCAAAAATTACAACAAGCATGAGGAAATTGAATAAAAGAACAAAAGGCGAAAATGCAAATCTTTAGCAAGCATTGTCGAGATTCTCTTGCTCCTGGGACTCCCATTGGTAACCGTAGCTTTCCTCTCCTTCGGTGATCTCCTTTTCAAAGATTTCATCTTCCTTACCTGTGGCACTAATGCCATGAGCCAAAACTCAAAAGAAAATATTCTAAACTTTCTAACTATTCTCACGGAAAAATATTCTACAATGCATATCATATAACACCGAATACAATTTAAGGTCAAGGGGACAGATAAATTTGACAATTATAGCATGGCAAGCATATATAAGAACAAGTGTATGTGATGCAATGCTAGTGTCTAACCCGATTTATATTCAGAATCATATCATGAATTCCACGCTGGGAATTTCCAGAGTAGACCGTTGATTATAAAAACTATCATCGCTCCTCATTGCAAATAGTAAACGTGCGCCTTGGCTTCATGCCTCAGTTGTTTTACATAATAGCAACAGCGTGGGGTCTGAGCCCCCTCTTGGGCCGCCAAAAACAATTTTCCTTCATCAAATAACAACAAAGAAGTCATTTTTCCCCACCTTAAGACTCGTGATATCTTTGCTGGTGTCAACCCAAAGTTTAAGCCATCGAAACCAGAATGCTAGTGACGAATCCATGGTGCCCAAAATTCTCGAAAAATAACAAATCTTTCTTTTCATACATCGGGGACACGCCTAGAGTGCTCAGAGGGACTATCCCAAAACAGTTACAAAAATGGCTACCAGGGGAGCCCTAGGCTAGAAGCCAAGAAAAAGGACAATTTCAATATATCTGATGGGAATCAAGGTGGTCTTAGAGATGGTGGACAGAGTCTCAGAGTTCTGTTGCAAGTCCTAGAAGAGCCAATCACAAGATCAAGAGCAAAGAAGGTCAATAACGCAATGAAAGGATTTGTGCAATCTGTCTGGACCAAGCATGTCAATTTACTATAGAAGAATTCACCATTTAAGATGGGATCACAAGAAGAAGAACTTGTTCTACTTCATGTGATACAAGTTACGGAGAGAAGCACAACCTAATGTTTTGGATTTTAATATTCATGCTTATGGGCTTGTT
>JAUMHN010008905.1:0-10116 GCA_032360265.1 Heliamphora ciliata | reverse complement strand
TTGGGACTGTCGGCGACTGGAGCTACTAGTGTGTGGTTTCCGGCGACGATTTGGGTCTGGCGGCTAGGGTTTAGGTGACGGTTAGGGTTACCAGAGGTCCGGTGGCTCTGATACCATGTTAATAGACATGATTAGGTTGAATGAAAGCGTTGGCCCCAATAGGGTACGCAATGGTTTATTTATAGAACAACAAGACCATACAATAATAAATGGTGTGCCCAACCACACCGGATAATAATAATAAAACTAATATAATAAAGCTAACACTTTTTATCCAACCAAACAAGATTTAGTCACAAAATCCAACATTTATAGCATTTAAAAACGGTAAAAATATGTATAATCACATATAACACCCTTTTAAAGCAAAATAGTCTAGAATCCTACTGTTGAGAGTTAAAAAACTCGACGCTTTAGCTTTTCGCGAAAAACCAACGTCACTGAAACGCGAATCCACCCAGATGGATGCAAAGCCCTCAGCGTGCACAACTCTGTTCCACTCTCGCAACGCCAAAAATACACCCAGAGCAAGACAAAAGTTAGAGAGAAGTCTAGGGTTTTGGTGTGTTCTTCAAGAGAGAAGGAGAGAAGCTTACACAACAAGCTTTGCAAATGCCAAGAAAGTGACCTGTCCCACTCACTAATACCCCCGACAGACCAATTGAGCGGTCTAAGGACCGCTCGAGCGGTCTCGCCCAGAAAAGATTTTTAACTTAAATACCACAACGCCCCACGATTCCGGGATGGATCCTATCATGCATTTCTAAGCCACAATATGGATACACCACATAGAAAGCTACTCGAAGACAACCCAAAGCCATTCATAACACGTCGAATAAATATATTACAAATTTGAAAAGGATCCAAGCCTCACATAAACACCCCATACCATGTCTAATGCAAGGAATTCACAAATTCAAATTTTCAACAGAACAATAAACCAGGGATGAAAGTGTTTTCCCTTTTGTTCCTGATGCTTAGATAACAGGGATGCAAAGTTGTGGCAATTAGAAAAGTGACGCTATTAATCTCTTTGCTTAGTTACTTCTCATAATTTCCGTTGTCTCCATAAGGAAGAGGAAGAAGCAAAAGAGATCTGGAAGGAAAAGGGGAAACCTAAATTTGTTCACTCAATGATGATGCCTTGCTTTGCAATAAGGTTTTCCAAATGGCAGAGGGATGCACAGTATCCCACTGATAGCAACATCTCTTGCATGTAAATTAGAAATGCAAACCCTAGTCATTAATGTGTTTGAGTAAACTAAAAAAGAGGAAATGATCAATTATTTTAAAGGACTTGTCAGGCTGGATATTGGTTTACAAGACAGGAAAGATATACAGCAGTAGTGCAGTATCCGAGTTGATCCACTTAATTTTGCTGAAAACCAAAAACACCAATAGAAAGGCACACAGCGCAATTTGTATGTCACCCAAGTGGATATTGTTAGCAAATGAAGAAGATCAAAAGCAAACCAAGTGTAACGTGACCAAATTATTTCAATTCATTAGTATTGAGGTACTTATGTTTATTTAAATATTGTTATATATTACGGGTTGACATAAACAAGCACAGATTTTTTATTTTCCGACAATCCCAAACTCAGAGACACAAAGGGTTTTATGAGATCTACACGAGGAAAGCATTAGCATCTCTGTGTTCAAAATTTGGCCCAAACAATTCCACCACATGAAAGCAACTTTGATCCAGTGGAAAATATCAATTGATAACCCATGTCTACAATCTACATTGCCGAAAGAAATTTACTACACTATGAAACAGCATCGATATTGATTAATTAAGTTCTTTCAGAGAAACTGAATAATAAATGAAATTCAGACCAAGAATTTCTACAAATAGTAAAAACAAAGAGAATACTAAAAAATGTATGTAGAAAATTATGTATACACACATGTAAAGCAAGAGAAGATAGGTAAAATTGTTAAATATTAGAACAACTCTAAACAACTCTAGAGTGGAAACACATATGTGCATGGTACTTAATATGTTGGATAATTTCTTTATTGGTGATCACATCAGACTAATTTTTACAGTTAACCTAAAAAAATTTCTGTCAGGTTGCCTCATGGAATAATTCATTAATAAAGATAATATACTAGTCAAACCAAATATGCTGTTGGCTTAATATATTATTTAGACCGGCAAATTATACAAGCTAATGAGCTACAAAACTCCTGTTTACCTTTCTCCGTCTCCATAATTTCTTTAGTTCCCGACATTAGGTGAGATAAATATTTAAGCCGCGTAGTGTCATTTGTGAACAGGGATCTTCTCACAGAAACTAGCCGTACCAAGCATTCCAAAGCCTGGAAGTAAAAACTAGGGAATTACAGACACCTAATAAGAAGGTACGAAGGTGCAATAACAAACACATGCCTGCATTACATAAATACAGATGTACCATGTATGTATAATTGTATATAATTGCAAAAAAAAAAAACATAAAACCAACCACACAATGATAAAACAACTTAACAAGATATCAAAAGTTTCAATGACCTTTTTCCGTAGGTAGAAGTTTGAATTGCTCAACTAATAGAAATCACATAATTTGACTCAGATCAGGGCAATAAGAAGGATACATTACAAAGAATCTAACTTATAACAATGCAAGACAACTGGTGAATAACTAACTAGGGCTTTTGACAATTTATCATGTGAAAGATGCTCAAAACCACAATTGGCACTCTAGAAGATTAACTGGAGAATATTGGCCCACAAATTTAACTCAAATGTAAAAAGTTGTCCCCTAAACTAACTTTTATCTACATTTCCGTCTAATTTTCACCACAAGTCCGTTTGATTGTTCAGAGATAAATTGGTAGATATAGAATAACTTTGGATGTACGAATGGATATAAAATACAAAGGATATTGTTAGGATTTTATCTTGGCAGGTCTGTGACAAAAAGTCTATGAAAAATCATGTATATCTGACTATCTGATATTTTGACATTTGTTCTTTTAGAAGTTAAGTTTTATATGTTACAACAGACAGAGACAGTGCAAAAACTGGTAGAAGCTGCGAGTTAGTCAAGACCGGTCGATCGGTCTAAAGACCGCTCAAGAGATCTGTTTGGCGAGCCAGCTTTATATTGCTGCTAGGATTTCTACAGTTGCAACTTTTTGGTATAAAAACTCTCTCCAGCTGACGTGCGCCTCCAAGAATAAGTTCTCTGGAAATTTATTTACACCCCGCTTGATGACAAGTTATATTCAAGGGCATTCAAGAAAATCATCAAGCACCATATCTTCATCCTTCTTCTAGTTCGTGATGTCTCTTTGGTGCATTCTCAAGAGTTGAAGTTCGTGGTAGATTCCAACTACAGTCAAGTACGATTTGGTGCACGTAAATTCGGCAACAATAAGCTTACATCCGTAGGTTATGGATTCAAAGGTAATTTGTAAGATCTCTTATAACTAAAACAATATTCTATAGTACTTGATTTACATGGACCTAGATTAATCCCGTGGTTTTTACCCAAGTTGGGGTTTTTCATGTAAAAATCGTGTGCCTCATATGGTTGTTCATTATTTGTTTGCGTCGTTTGGTTTGATATATCGATTAGTGCAAATCAATCTTAAAACGGGGTTTTTCAGATGACTTTGGATATTTTACCTGGGAATATTATATACCTTGTTTGTTTATTAGTGGATATTGTATTTAGTTTTATACGAATAAGAAGTGATTTCCACATTTACCCTCAAGCAAATATAGTAGGTTCAATCTTACCATTTTGTGTTTATTTAAATAAAACAAGAAATAATGGCTTCCCTTTAAAAAGTGAAACAGTGTATTAGAAAAAATTCAAGAAACCCTTGAAAATGGATATAATGATAGCTTCTGGGTTCTTGATATATTGCAAAATTAAATTCCATAAAAATGAAAAATTAGATTTGATTAATTCAAAGATGTTGCAAATCGTCAAAAATTACAAAGCTGCCATAGCATTGAGTTTCGAACAGTTCCACTAAGGGAGAAGAAGAAAGAACTTTTTTTACTACTATGTGTTTAAATAGAAGGGGTACTACTGTAATTTAATAAGAGAGGATATATACAACCTACTCTCTCGAAGTATTTGTAATCCCCTCGTATAGGGCCCCAACTGGATATTATATCCCATGCACCAAACATGGGATATGTGAACCTCACCGGATTTTATATCCAATCTCATGTGCAATATCACCTAAACAAACAAGCCCCAAGTGCCAACCAAATGATATTTTTTCAGTGGCCAAATAGTAAAATTGACGCCATTATTTTCATCTTACTTTTTGGTGTCAAATAATCACTGCCACATGAGGAAATTGAACACATGCCAATCATTGCAATATATGCCAACACTCCCAACTCTACATTCCGGCAACAATCAGCATTTTTGCCTATGACAACCAGCTAAGTCATTGCTCAAGATCCAAGTTGCTCATGCAAGTCAACACACATTAATATTTTCATCCAAAACATAATTCTTGCCCTTCTTGCTGCACTCATCACTCATGATCCAAGATGAACCACCATCTAAGCAGCATGGACTGGGACACATGAGACACGACACGGACACGCAGATGTTAGAAAATATAGGACACGACACATTTTGAACACATTAAAAATTCATATTTTTATATATTTATTATATCTCAAATACATATAAATAATTTATTATGTCGTAATTGAATACATACAACACATTACTAAATAGAATTAAAAAACTCCATATTTCATCTTATAAATGTTCCAAAATATTGTTACCATGAAGAAATCCATCATATAGGATGTGTTCAAAGGGTACGAGAAGTGTTGTTGAAATTTTCATCAAGTGTCAAAAAAATGTATGATATTACAACTTTAATATTTTAATTAAGACACGTTAAAATGTGTCAGACAAGAATTTAGGAATATCTTAAGAGTGTTCGAGAAGTGTCATGTCTGACACAACACGCCTCTTTTGTAAAAGTGTATGTACTTCTTAGACCACCATGATTGTTCCTTTTAACATGTGCAACAAATAAATATTGATTAATCATTTCATAATACTAATAAATTGAGAAAAAACTTAATTTCCAGGCCACATGAGAGGCCATAGTCTATTATACTTCTATACCCCTAAAAAATATCATGTGGTTGGCATGTAGTGGGAAAATAAGCAAAGTTAATTAATAGGGGACATTGCCACATTTAAATTCAATTCAAAAGAAAATTTGCTTCAATTAATCTTTTAAGGAGTCAAGTGCACTTTAGATATCTTTTACGGGGTAAATTGTTAAAAGTCCTAACTAATAAATAAACACAATTACAACGATTCACTAACTCAATGTAAACAAGCCGACAAGACTTCAAAACCTTGCTCTAGTGATAACACGTGTCAAATATGTAAGCAGGCAAAACCAAGACAAAATCTCTTTTGTTTTTTTGCAAAAGAGGAGACGATGAAAACAAAAAACCCTATACACTCAAGAGTAAGAGTATATGAAGTGTTAAGAACCCCAAATATGCATCAGGATAGAGGGTTTCCAAATCTCTATCAATTAGCATAACACAACTGGCCGACCGCGGGTTTTCAAATATATATATAAAAGCTATGTCATCGGTGTGTCGTCAAGTGTGAGGTACAAAAAGATCTCACCCGTTTATACAAAAGCGACTGAACTATACAAAAAGTGGAATAGTTATATCTGAAAGTGTATTCTTAGTTATTTTGTTATTTATTTATTAATTAAAAAGGTAGTTTATTTATTAAGGCTAATTACGGTTTTAGGTTCTGTTCTATTTATATTCTGCAACTCATGTTTATGTTTATGTCTTTGATTATACGTTGTTCTATCTTATTCCTCTGGTTTGTATCATGGTCTTCGGCCCTTCAACCACTATCCTCTCTGAGATCACCGCCTATACAATCTGCAAACCCTAGTAGAGATATAGTCGATCACCATAGCAAGTTCCAGAGGTTCCTCTTCATAGTCGTTGATCGCAAGATTTGGCTCTTACCGCAGCCTAACTTGGGAAGCTCTTAACTCTACAACCTTCGTCGAGCCTTCAACCATCGCCAGCGATCTCGCCGGAACCCTCGATCAAGACCGACTACCTCATCAAATCCTTCAACCATCACAATTGGGTTCATCACAACACTTGACCCAAAGAGAAAACTGACCAACGTCCCTTGCCGGACCCTCTATCAACAAGGGCGACCTCGTCAGACCCTTTAACCATCACCAGCAACCTCGCCGAACTCCTCAACCATCACCGACGACCTTATTGTACTTTTCCAACGTTGGATCTGGCATCGGCATTTTGAGATATGCCTTTAGTTTTGGTTTTTGCTTGCATCTGGACTTCATTTTTTGGCTTTTGGCATTCTATACAGTATCTCCGACCATTGTTGACCATTGTCCACTAATCTTCAGTCGAGACCAACAGCAAATCTGGTGCTTAGGGCATTCATATGTTTTTTTTTAGCATGTAATTTTGATACGATACCTTGAGTAGAGTTGATATTTTGATCAGACTCTTGAGTTTTTTGCTTCCGAGCGGCGAGATTTTGGTTTTTGAGCACTTCTAACCTATGCTTCCTTCATCTAGGTCCCAACCTCGTGCTTCTACTATGACTAGTTCCCATTCAGATTTGCATGATTCTGATTACCCATGTACTCCACCCACTACTTAGATCTTTGATTCTGGTTCTTCTAATTATATGACACTAGATTTGTTTTGTCCAAGTCATTATGTTTCCCCCTCTTCCCCCATCACTATCTCTACTGCAAATGGCTCTTTCAAGCATATTTCTACGGGTTCAGTTCTCCCTTACTACTCTTCTTCTTTGTTTATCCCTGATGTCTTCTATGTACCTCAGCTGTCTATTTGTTTACTATCAATTAGTCAACTTTGTGACCGGTTTTGAAGTTTTGTTTTCTTCCTCTAGTTATATTGCTTAGGATCGGGCGTAAAATAAGCAATGAGAGCCTACAGCAGATACTGTGGGCATCCCCACAAGATATTATTAATACTTAATATATTAATACTGAATATCTATAAACATTATATGTGTTCGAGAGTTTGCACATTCCAATGACCCCTTCCTCTATAGCTCTATCTTCTTTCCAATTAGATCAACATTTATCTTCATTTTATCTTTGGCATTCTCTGTTAGGTCATTTGTCCAGTTAGTGTTTAAAGATGGTAGCTTAGTCTAGCCGTTTGGATGAAGTATCTATTGGTGAAATTTCTAAATGCAATGGTTGTAAACTTGCAAAAATTTAAGTTTCACCTTTTTAACAAAGCACTTCTCTTTCTGCATCTCCTTTCTCTCTTGTCCATACTGATGTGTGGGGTCTTTTTTCCATTGCAATAAAGAGTGGATCAGTGTCCTATGTTTTTGTATTGATAATTATAGTCGATTTTGTTGAGTCTATCTCATGTCTCACAAATCTTATTTTTTGTGTTTACCCCACTTTTCACTCCATGGTTCACACTTAGTTTTCCACAACCATAAGGACTCTTCATTGTCATTTGGGTGGGGAATATTTTCTCACCGAATTCACTAGCTTCTTAAGTGCATTCGGCAATGTTCATTAATCTTTATATTCTGATGCTCCAGCACAAAATGATAGAGATGAAAGAAAGCATTGGCACATAATTGACACACCTTGCTCCCTTCTTCTATCTTCCTTTGTCCCGACTAGTTTCCGGGGAGAACAGTATTACTATAGTGTATCTTCTTAATCACATGCTTATACCTTCTTTGTGGAATCTCTCTTTATGAAAAGTTATTTGGTCATACTTCTAATTACTCGTTACATGTCTTTCGTTGTGTTTGTTTTATCCTTCTTCCCAAATGAGGGAGCACTAAACCTAGCGCTCACTCAGCTCTCTTTGTCTTCTTCGGCTATAGTATTAAACAAAATTGTAATAGTGTTATGATCCTACATTTAAACAGCTTTATGTTTTCTATCATATTGTGTTTCTTGAACAACTCTCATATTTTACTCTCCCTTTCAAATATACCCTCGTTCCCAAAAATGATTTAATTCATATTAATCTTTTTTCAAATCACGAGCCTTCCGATGAGTTTACTTATATTCTTGATGGTTCTGAAGTTCGTTTTACATCTCGTCCTTCAGCTATTTCATCTCCTTTGTTAATTTATTCTCGCAAACAACCTCCTTCTCAACACGTGCCCACCAGCTCTAACCTAGCTCCCTCTGTCTCTATGGAACTTGATCCACCTGAATGACGCTATCTTTTGAGTGCTCGTACTCCGCCGGCCAAACTTGGTTTTTCTAACTCCTACTTTTCATCTTCTTATCGTGCCTTTTTATCTATTATTCATACTTATTTTGGGATTTCATCCTATAAAAAAGCATGTACTGATCCAAACTAGATTAATGCTATGCAATAAGAATTAATTGCTCTTCAAAAGATTTGTGCTTGGAATTTGATTCCGTTGTCTGCTGGTAAAAACCTTATTATATGTAAATGGGTTTACAAAGTTAAAACTCATTCTGATGGTTCTTTGGAGCGCTATACGGCCAGATTAGTTGCAAAGCAATTTTATTAAGAGTATGGCCTTGAATATGAGGAAATGTTTGCACAAATGGCCAAGATGACTACAATTTGTACTCTGATTTTTATTGATGAAATTCGTCAGTAGCCTCTATTTAAGTTGGACGAGCCTTCCAATGAGTTTACTTATATTCTTGATGATTCTGAAGTTCCTTTTACGTCTCGTCCTTCAGCTATTTCATCTCCTTTGTTAGTTTATTCTCGCAAACAACCTCATTCTCAATATGTGCCCACCAGCTCTAACCTAGCTCCCTTTGTCTCTATAAATCTTGATCCACCTGAACAACGCTATCTTTTGCGTGCTCGTACTTTGCCAGCCAAACTTGGTTTATCTAACACCTATTTTTCGTCTTCTTATCGTGCCTTTTGATCTACTACTCATACTTATTTTGGGATTTTGTTCTATAAAAAAGCATGTACTAATCCAAACTAGATCAATGCTATACAATAAGAATTATCTGCTCTTCAGAAGATTTGTGCTTGGAATTTGGTTCCGTTGTGTGCTGGTAAAAACCTTATTAGATGTATATGGGTATACAAAATTAAAACTCATTATGATGGTTCTTTGGAGCGCTATACGGCCAGATTAGTTGCAAAGCAATTTTATCAAGAGTATGGCCTTAAATATGAGGAAACGTTTGCACAAGTGGCCAAGATGACTACAGTTCGTACTTTGATTTTTATTGATGAATTCGTCAGTAGCCTCTATTTCAGTTGGAAGTCAAGAATGTTTTCTTTAATGGATATCATAATGAGAAAGTTTTATATGCATCCTCCTCTAGGCTTTCCGCATCTTACTGGTCACGTATGTCTTCTCTGTGGTTTCCTTTATAGATTAATGTAACCAATCCCCTCATGCTTAGTATGCATTTAATGATTACCCAAATTGGTTTCACTCCTAACCATCATGATTCTGCCCTTTTTATCAACCACATTCCTGCTGAGATGGTTATTTTGTTATTATGTGGATGATATAATCATCACTGATTCTGATTTTGTTACTATGTCTGAAATGAAACAAATTTGTTTTGTGCATTTGGGATGAAGAATTTGGGTCCTCTACGCTACTTTCTTAGTATAAAGGTTGCTTCTTCCCTTACGGGCTATCTCTTATCTCGATCAAAATATGCAATGAGATGATCCACCATGCTCGCCTCACTAATAATAAGATTGTGCATACTCTCGTTGAGTTGCATGCCAAGTTCTCTTCTTTTAGTGGCGTTTTTCTTAAGGATCCCACTGTTTATTAAGTTGAATGGGGAATTGATTTATCTTACTGAATACTGTAACTCATCATATTGCATAGGTCGTTCATGTGGCGAATTAATTTGTCTCTGCTTCTCGTTCCACTCATTGCGCAAGTTTGCTTCGCATTTTGCGTCATATTCATGGTACTATCTTTCAGAGCTTATTCTTTTCTTCATATTCATCTTTGACTCTTCGGACTTATGTTGACACGATTGGGCTGGCGATGTGTTTCATCGCAAGTCTACTACTGATTTTTGTGTATTTCTTGGTGACTCCCTCATTTCCTGGAAGAG
>JAUMHN010008894.1:0-10116 GCA_032360265.1 Heliamphora ciliata | reverse complement strand
TAAGCAAGGTAGAAATACGACACCACAATTTTTACAAAGTTTGGTGCAACGGCCTACGTAAATACCTTAAGCCAACCGCTATGAGGATTTCACTAAACACTCTTTTGGTAGGTAGAGCAGCCTCTCTCCTTAGTCTAGGCGGAATAGCTTCTCTTGAGGATGTCCTCTCCTCAAGTACACACTCCTTATAGGCGGAGTTCCCTCTCTCCTTTAATAGGCAGAGTGGTCTTTCTTGAGAATCACCTTCTCAAGTTACAACAAGAATAACAAGAAATTCAAATAGGATTATACAATGAATAAGCTACTTCAGTGAGCAAATGAATACAAATAAAGCACACTAATGTTCACTCCAAATGATATACAAGTGAAAAGCTCAATGGAGGATTTTTAAGGCTTTCTCTCAAAAATATTTCATAAAAATAAAGAATTTAAAGAACAAAATTGATATATATATATATATATATATATATATATATATATAAGAGTTGATTTGAAGGTTTGAAATATATGAAACCAGAGCTCAAAATCTCTATTTATAGGCCAAAAGATCGTCTTAGCCGTTGGGCCAAATAAGGAAATGTCAAACTAGCCGTTCAGTTCAAAATTTAAAATTTAGCCTGTTCGGTCTACTGAACAAGCCCATTCAGTCGACTGGATTGCTCTTCAGTCGACTGGATCTAATCCTTGGTCGACTGACTCGCGACTGCATAATTTTCCCGACTTCAAACGACCATAACTCCTTCAAATAGACTTCGAATAGGGTCATTTTTGTGTTAAAATTGAAGCCCCCGAAGTCTACTTTCCAATGGTTCAAACCCCATAACAAAATTCATTTTGTACAAAAAGTTATGGCCAAAATACCGAAGGTATGTCAATTTTTTTCACACAATTTTTGCATATTTTTTGCCGAACTTCTTTTGAAACATTTTAAAACACCTTTTATACTTTGAAAATGATTTTTCATGAAATATTTAACAAAATTATGGTCCATCTAAGGTCTTCTATGAGCTTTCACACATATAACCAATAGTATGTGAACTTACATAGGTCCTAGTGCATTTACACTTCAAAAATCTTCAAGTCTTTAAAGTCTTTTTCTTTTCTTCTTGGTTTTTCTCGTGCTCTATGGATCTTAGCCGCTTGAATATGATCTTCATGCTTCATGACTTCAATTTTGCTTTCTCAATTGTGCTTGTGTTATTAAAGTCCTGTGAACACACTCAATTTTCACAATTAGAAGCTTTGATTTATTATCATCAAAATAGGTTGAAACCTAGTTAGACCAACAGCGATCGCCATGTGAACCTTTTGAAAACCCTAGACAAAGTGGCGACTGCCACATTTGAACCTTAGGGTCGCCAACTCCGTTGTGGCGACCGCCAGAAGAAACTCTTGGAAGCTTTACTTTTGTTGCGACCGCCAACTTAGATCATGGCAACTGCCAACACTAAAAACCCTGACGTGTCCCAAAACGTGAAAGCACCTCATTGGTTGATGAACTCTATAAATGCCATACCTTTGGTACGATCTGAGGAGGACAATTCTGATGTTGGGATTCAGACGAGTCAAAAGGTGATAGAGTTCTGATACCGACACTCTGCTGGAATACCAAGGGGGAACAATTACTAACACTCACACCCCGCTGAGTTCTCAACTTACCTTTACATTTGGATTAGAGCATTGTCTGAGGATTGGATTACTGATCACCACTTGATGATTCATTTGCGATTCTAGTATTTTGTTTAGATTCCCGACCTTTCTTTCTCCACTATCTACCTCTTGGAGTGGTCGGATTAATTTCAATTGCAATTTGCATGTTTCATTCATCTGTGTAGTTGATTTAGTTTATCATTGAATTTTTGAAATTGTAAGTATGTGATCAATGAGCATAATTAGTTTAGGTTAATTCGGTTAATTCTCACTGAAATCAAAATAATCTTAGCTGTTATTTTTGTTCACATCACACACTTGTATTTTAGTTACTTTTAGAAATTCATCAAAATAGTGTTAATATATCCGGCAATTTATAATGTCGTAGTTGTTACATTTGGTGCACTAACATTCATACGGTCGTAATCGCTAATATTTCACCCGTATCTTAGCATTTTTTAGTTAAATAACAACTATTACATCCTTATGTAATAATCGTTACTTTCATAGGTTTAACTTCATTTCTTTTCTTTTATATTTGGTTGGTCATTAATATGAAATTCACAGTAAATCTTTGATATTAGTTTAATTTCATTTATTATATTTTGTTATATTTTAATGAAATTCGTAGTAGATCTTTCATAGTTTAATTTCTTTTTAGTACCATCTTTATATTGATAATCAGCATGAAATCTACATTCAGTTAGAGTTTAAGGATTTTGGAGCATGTTTTTGTTTATTTTGTTTAAAATCATGTTAGAATTATTTTTAGGTTATTTATTGATATTGCATACGATTTGCTCCATGTATCTTTTAGTTACAAATTTCATGTCGTAGGACTTAGGATTTTCTTTTGCTACTTGTTTTGCTTGACGTTCTATGTACATATGTTATGTATTTTTCTATTTTGATTTTGGTCTTTGCCTGTATTTTTTATATTTGCATGCATTTGAAAAATTTAATTAAGAACCAATAATGATTAGTAGAGGCCAACCTCACGGTTGGGCGAACGGGGTGCCTAACATTTTCTCCAGTTCGTACCTTAGCCTCCGGACCCTTGTTTTCTTTGGTTACCATTTTAAAGATTAGTGGCTTATTTTGTTTTTTTTTTATTTTTCTCAAAACCCAAGTGGCGACTCCATTTTTCATAGAAAGAGTTTTCAAAATTTGATTTTCAAGGTGTTAAAGTATTTTCTAAATATTTCTTGAATTTTTTTATTTTTGAAACAAAATCCTAAATCCTGGTGCCACAGTAGTACGCTGTGTGTGGAGACCTCGGTCGGTGGAAATGTGGTGTTGGGACGAGTTTATAGATCTTGTGAGTTAGAGGTCGCCGACCGCTGTTTAGAGTTTGATTTCATCATTCTCGACATGACTACATTTAATATCATCCTAGGGATGGATTAGATGACCACCTATCGTGCCTTTATCGATTGTGATCGATAGAGGGTATCGATTTGTACGCTTGAGGGTGATTGCTTTTATTTTGTGGGCAATTGAGACGAGGGTTTGGTGTCCATGCTCGGTGTTGTTTAGAACCGAGGAAGCCTAGGCTTTTGTTTCCTCTTTTCTGCTCTCATGTTGGATGAGGCGGTTGGGATTCGAGGAGAGTTTTCTCCTATGGTTTGCGACTATCTAGATGTCTTTTCTGACGGTCTATTTTAGTTGTCATCGAGTCGCGAGGTAGAGTTCTCTATCGATCTCGTTCCTAGAGCTGCTCCTATTTCGATGCCATCTTATCGCTTTGCACTGGCTGAGTTGTGAGAACTTAAGGTGCAGCTTCAAGAGTTTCTTGATAAGGGGTTTGTACATTCGAGTACGTCGCCGTGGGGAGCTCCAGCCTTGTTTGCTAAGAAGAAGGATGAATCCTTGAGGTTATATATTAATTATCGAAGGCTGAATCAGGTCACAGTGAAAAACAAGTATCCTATGCCAAGGATTGATGACTTGTTTGATCAACTAAGGGGTCCGAGTTGCTTTTCAAAGATTGATTTGAGGTCAGAGTATCATTAGTTGAGGATCAGGGATGAGAAAGTAGCGAAGACTGCCTTTCGGACTCGTTATGGTCACTATGAGTTTTTGGTTATGTTGTTTGGTTTGACGAATGCTCCTGCGACGTTCATAGATTTGATGAACCGTATATTCCATCCGTATCTTGCCAGTTTTGTGGTTGTGCTCATGGATGACATCGTTATCTACTCACCCTCAAGGGAGATGCACGAAGAACACATACGTATTGCTTTACAGCTTTTAAGAGAACATTATCTGTATGCGAAGTTTGAGAAGTGTAAATTTTAGATGCCTAAGGTGAGGTTTCTTAAGCATGTGGTATCGAGAGATGGAGTATCTGTGAATTCTTCAAAGATTGACACAGTGATGGATTGGGAACGATCGAAAAATGTATTTGAGATCCACAACTTTTTAGATTTGGCAGGCTGTTACCGGCGATTTGTGAAAGACTTTTCTAGACTTGCTGCGCTGATAACTCGCCTTACGCGAAAGGGAATTAAATTAATTTGGAGTGAGGCTTATGAGTTGGCATTCCAAGAACTGAAGAAGAGGTTGACCAGTGCACCAGTATTAGTTATTCCAGAACGAGGTTTGGGTTACACAGTGTATTGTGATGCGTCACTTGATGGTTTAGGATGCATTTTGATGCAAAAAGGTAAAGTTGTGGCTTATGTATCTTGGTAGTTGAAGACTTATGAACAGAATTATCCGACACATGACTTGGAGTTGACATCCATGATTTTTGCCTTGAAGGCATGGCGGTACTACCTTTACGGTGAACATTTTAAAGTTTTCTCTGATCATAAGAGTTTGAAATAATTTTTTTCATAGAAGGACCTGAATTTACGCCAGCAACGGTGGTTGAAATTTCTGGAGGACTATGATTTTGACTTGCAGTACCACCCGGGGAAGGCCAATGTCGTGGTCGACGCTCTTAGCAGGAGATCTCATAGTTCGTTAGCTTCTGTTTCTATGCGAGAGTGGGGCATGCTTGAGGAAGTGAGTGAGTTTGATTTATGTCTCGGAGAGACGAAGAAGGGTGCAACATTGTTCTCTGCGGTTTCACAGCCTACTTTGGTTGCCCGTGTTCTGGAGGCTCAACAGACGGATCAGGAAGCATATATGCTAAGGGATCGTGTGGCCAACAAAAAAGACACCAAGGGATGGGTTGTGAGTCCGGATCGTAATTTGAGATTTATAGGGAGAGCGTTTGTACCAGAGTCATGCAGTGGCGACGTCTTACACAATTTCTACCATTCTCGTCTTGCAGTGCACTCGGGAGGCACGAAGGTGTACCATGTGTTGGAGATAAAATTGCCAAGATCTTTGTTTTTGCAAACAATTATCTGAAAAAAATTAACTGGATGGGCAAATTCCAAAACGGGCTCCAGATAAAAACTTTTGATGAGGAACGATTAAAATAAAATCCGTGCATCCGAAGTTAATTTAGAAGAATACATTTTAACCGGTCGAATCTTCAACTACGATTTAAATATGAGTTGAAGCTCCTGTCAGATCTTCTACTGTATTCTCTTATGCCATTCTAGAATATATTGTGAGTTATAATCCTTTGAGAACTCGTACTGGTAGAACCAAGACAGCTTTTGTCTTAGAAGATAAGTTATGAAACTAGTTTAGCCTACCTGTATATCTATAGGGCTACAATAGGAACCTGGGGAGTAATTATGAGTAAGACTTCCAGTAGAACACAGACACGTATTAGCGGTTTCTACAATTAAGCAAACCTCATAGCGGTATCTGTAATTATGAAAAACTAGCAGTGGTTTCTGTAATTTTCATAAGACACTAAATTACAGTTCACACCACTAAAGAACTATAATTGCACTCTGACCCATAATCTCAAGAACATATAGCATTGAGCTCCTGTTATTAAATGCTTACCATTTCTCTTCATGTTAAGATTTTTGATACCCGTCAATTAAATTTAATTATTGACAATTTAATTTAATCGGCATCTTGATATTTCTTATGTCCTTCAACTTAACTTATTTGACCACCGAATAACTAAATCTACCTACAGGATTTGGCCTGGTTAAAACTTATAAGCTTCCTTAAGGGGGTATCGTCAATCCCGATTTTTTGGGATGTGGATTTCGTTAATAATTAATATTCGCTATATAAATAATACAATTATCCAACTCACCAGGAATATAAACCCATATAAGATTGCACCCTCTAATGAATCAAAATAATGAATATTAAATATATACAAATCAATAATTATTTTAGGATTAAGAGGATAAGCTTTATTTATAATAACCTTGGGGTGTGAATTAATTTATATAATCACTATAAAATTAATTATCCCAAATGTCCCGTTTAATACACACAAAGTGTACTAACACAGAGAGTCAGAACAATAGACGACGCTATTATCTGTTTCCCGTAACCAAAATAGGCCTACTAAAACTCTGTGCTACAGTTGTACCGATGGTATGTCCATTTTCATCTAAACTGTGAACATAAAAACTTATATTCTGTAAGAGCCTAAAATCTGATCTTCTGTGTGCAAGCCGTAGTCTACACGCCAGATTAAATACTATACAGAATATCGGACATCCACGCATAACATTAAAAAAATAATACACATACATTACTCATAAAAATTCTCATAAAATAAAAAATTAATTTTAAAATAAAATAAAATACTAAAAACATAGTTTTCAGTATATCAACCCTAACACCATGATCTTCGTCGTCAGTTCTAGTGGAAGGGAATGAAGAGGGATTCGGTTCAGTTTGTTTCTAGGTGCTTTACTTGTCAGCAAGTGAAGGCAGAACATTAGAGGCCAACAAGGTTGCTACAGTCGTTGCCAGTGTCGAAATGAAAGTTAGAAAACATCGCTATGGATTTTGTGTCTGGACTTCCTAGATCGCCAATGGGGCACGATGCTGTTTGAGTTGTAGTTGATAGGCTAACGAAGTCTGCACACTTTCTTCCCATTCGCGTGGAAGATTCTGTAGACAAGCTGAGTAGGCTGTATGTCAGTGAGATTGTTCGATTACACAGAGTACCTATATCTATTGTTTCTGACCGAGACCCGCGCTTTACATCGTGCTTTTGGCAGAGTCTTCTGGTAGCTTTGGGGATGAATTTACTTTTTAGCACTACTGTTTATCCTCAGACGGATGGTCTGTCCGAGCGGATTATACAGATTCTGGAGGACATGTTGCGAGCTCGTGTACTCAATTATTGAGGTTCTTGGGAAGATCATTTACCGTTGGCAGAGTTTGCGTATAACAATAGTTATTAGTCTAGCATTGGGATGACGCCCTTTGAGGCCTTGTATAGTAGGCTGTGTAGGTCATCGTGTGTTGGACAAATGTAGGAAAGATCGTAGTTTTGGGACCTGACTTAGTGCGGGAGACGACAGAAAAGATTGCTATGATTCACCAACGTTTAGTGACGGCTTAGAGTTGTCAGAAGAATTATGCTGATCAAAGGAGGAGACCTTTGGAGTTTGGGGTGGAGGACCATGTGTTTCTGAAAGTCTCGCCACGTCAAGGTTTGATGAGATTTAGTCGTAGCGGGAAGTTATTGCTGCATTTTATTAGGCCGTTTGAAATCCTGGAGTGGATTGGAGAGGTGGCATACCGTCTGGCCTTACCTCCTCAGCCGTCATATGTGCAAAATGTGTTTCATGTCCCCATGCTTTGGAAGTACGAACCTGACCCATCAGACATATTGGATTCGGCTAAGTTGTGGGTAGATGAGGGTGTTTCTTTTAAGGAACGACCGGTGAAGATTGTGGACACAGAGGAGCAAGTGTTAAGACGGAAGACCATTGCATATGTCAAGGCTCTGTGGCTTTATCACGGGGTCGAGGAAGCGACGTGGGAGCTTGAGTCTGAGATCCGTGCTAGATATCCGAAGTTGTTTGCTTCGCGATCTTGTAGCAAATTTCAAGGCAAAATTCCTTTAAGGGGGGAGAGTTGTGAGACGCAGATCCGTTTTATTTTTTTGTTATGTTTATTTGATGTTTTGGTTAGTGCTTTAATCATTATTGAATATCATGTTTTTTTATGTGCTATGCATGTGTGGGCTTGGTAATGCATCTTTTTTTCGGGTTTTCACCCAGCGGTGACCGTTAGACTGAGTCTTTGTTCGCTTGAGCGGGATGGTGGCAGAGAGTTGAGTCGGTGGGGGACCGCTGGAGCAGATTTCTGTTCGTTCAAACGGAGAGCCTAGCGTGAGATATTTATAAGACAACCCATGCCTTGGGCTTTAAGCCAAAGCTTGTTGTGTAAGCTTTCTGCCCTCTCTTTTATAAGATCACCCTTATACTCAACTTTCTCTCTAGCTTACGGCTTGATTCGGGTTTAGATCTTGGCGTTCAGATAGTCAATCCTCAATATCCTTGCCATGGGCTCCGTGTTCATCCAAATGAAATTACGTTTTGGCGACTTTGGTTTCTTACCGGTGTTCAAAACTTCAAGTTTTAACTCGCCGAGGTAGGATTCTAGACTATCTTTCTTTAAAAGAGTGCTACATGCGATTATATGCATTTTTTATCGCTTTAAAATGCTATAAATGTTATATTTTGTGTTTAAACCATGCTTGATTAAACAAAAAGCATGTTTTGCATTTGTTATGGTCTATTACAATGTTGGTGGACGTGTGGGTGTCCGTGGTTTTCAAAAAGGTGGGTTTTGAAAACAAAAAGATTTATGTAAAAGTTATGAAAACATTGTTTTGGAAGTTTGGATCTAACCCTTGGGGTTAAGCCTTGGTTTTAAACGTTTCGGTTGAAATGGTGAAACATTTGAAAATGCTGGTCGTTCTTCCTTAGTTTGTGGACAACGTGGTGAAAGGCCGTCGAATGTTTTGTACATGATTAATGTATGGCTTTAAACGTTTTCGTAGTCGAGCTACATATTTTTAATGATTCGATAGATATGCCGTGATAGTGTATGTGTATTTGGTCCACCATTGCTCCTCAGTGAAAGTCTAAAAATTTTGTGCATGTAGGTACTTTGCTCCTTCGGGTTAATCCCCGTAAATGAAGTAACTGCCCCATTGGGAGGCGTGTATTGTTGTAACTCCGTATAGAACTTGTTATTACCTAGCGAGTCATTGGATGTCCCCGAACTAGGGTAATGGTCGAGAGTCTATAATTGTTACCGATACCTCGATGCGACAGAGTCGGTACATAGAAATCATTGTCGATTGTGGGAATCGAGTGGAAAATAATGTTTTGTGGATGTTTTCTTAAACTGTTGGACGTTATTTGCATTATATGAAAATGTGTGATTTTGAGGATGAAAAATCATTTTGAGGCTTGTGAAGTCGAGTCGATTCTATACTACGTGATTGCATATCCTGCTTTCACTGCATGTTAGTCTGTTTTCTATTGAGTTTCGGCTCACGTTGTAAGATTTAAAAATCTTCTTCTGGTGATTGTGATCATATGGGATGATCAAGTGAAGCCGAAGGAGGTAAAAGACTTTACCTAGTTCTCCTTTTGTTGTGGGATTATGTATTTGTGTGTACGTTTTGGATTCTGAACATGCTATGTATGGCCCTAAGGTTATGGCTTCATATGTTGTTTGTAATTGAGACGTAGGTTCGTGTTTAGTTTGGGAGTTCTCAGTTTGAAATGTTTTGTTATGGTATAAAAACGTTGCTATCTAAGTTTTTAGGTTGAAAGGAGAAGTTTATTTAACAAACTGATATTTTTTCCCTATATTTTTCTTATTTAAACCCTTGTTCAAAGATTAGATTTTTAGGTGTGTTTTTGAGACTTGAGAAAATTTTTCTGGTTTTTGGCTTGAAAATCTCTAGAGTGTCTCACTGCTCGAGCGGTGAAGGGCCCGCTCGAGCAGACAGCCGCTGTGTGGAAAAGTTCTGTTTTGTCTCGAGAGGAGGTTTTGGATGGAAAATCTTTTGGGTAACCCTTTTTGGTTTAAAATAGTATGTTTTGAGATTTTATTTGTAATCTCATTTCCGTTTTGGCTTCCGTGAGGTTTTTTTTGTTTGAAAATCGGGGCGTTACACGGTCTGTTGCCTAGATAGTAAAAGTAATAGGAATTGGCCTATCTAGACAAATGATGAGTAATAGACGTCCTTCCCATCTAGGCATGCTATTCACGGTGTACCAGGCTGCTGGTGAATTTATTTTAAAATTGTACAGGGAACCTGTCATGCCCTGAACCCCGAGGACCCGTGAACTAACCCCAAACCGACCCTTCTAAAGGTCATCCATTAACACTTCTATTTTACTTTATATTTGAATTCAAGGTTCATTTAGAAATAAATATTTTCTTGAACAACTATATTTTTATTTTACCGACGCATAACAAATTCTAAATAATGCTACAAGTTCCACAAGATCGTTTACAAAACAATATGTCATTTCATTCGTCCGACTTATCCAAAATACAAGAACAAGATCAAATACATCAAATCCTTTAACTTTATGTGTACATATGGCATAA
>JAUMHN010008883.1:0-10117 GCA_032360265.1 Heliamphora ciliata | reverse complement strand
AAAGAATGGTAGCATGTGTAATTATAATGATATGTTGAATACATCATGATATAAAATGAATGTGATTTGAGAATGAGCAATGAGAAATTGATTGACGTGAATTTGGAAATGAAAATGAAAATGATGACTTAAGTAACGAATGATGAATCGAGGAGCGGTTAATGGGAATTAAGTTGGGCTTAAACAGCTCCACAGTGAAAGACTTAGAAACTTGCGCCAGCTGGGGACCACGTGCCCATGGGTTAGCCCCCAAAATGTGGATGTATTGGTTGTCGCACTGAGTTATAGAGCGAGCCATTCACCAAAGGCTTCACGTAGACTGTTGATAGAATGGGGCTAGGTTTCTATAAGTTACATCCGACATTGGTTCATCGGTTGAGAAATGGTTTAAAGAAAAATGTATGAGGAAGTGTAAATTGTGATAGAAACCAATGAGATTGTGGATGAAATGCTATATTCTTTTGGAAAAGTGAACATTGCATG
This sequence comes from Heliamphora ciliata, assembly GCA_032360265.1. NCBI lineage: Eukaryota > Viridiplantae > Streptophyta > Magnoliopsida > Ericales > Sarraceniaceae > Heliamphora > Heliamphora ciliata. The sequence continues at coordinate 9,634 of JAUMHN010008883.1, read as the reverse complement.
TGCGTGTGTGAAAGTTTATGAATTATGAAAACAAATATTACTATTCCGGTTGCAACCATCACACCTCACAAATCATGCCTAGCATTAGAGTTAGTCTTTATCCTACGAGCTCTGGCTCATGTGTGTTGTATCTAACAATTTCAGGTCCCGAGGACCAAAAAAGATAAGAAGGACAAAGTTGTGCATTTTGAAGACAAATGAAAGAATTCAATTTTTTGTTATGTTTTGTATGTTATAGAAACTTAAGAAATGTAAAGACATGAAAGGGTTATAACTACATGTTTATTTTGTCTATAATTCGTATGTGATCATGTATATAAACTGAAGAGACCCAAAGCTCTTTGTGAAAACTCTTGGGGGTGAGGGAAATGTTTATAAGACACTTGAAATTTTGTGTGAATCTTGAGATATAGAGAAAAATGTAGATATTTAATGGTAGTTTTGGTCTTTTTTAATTCTTTATGTGGATTATGCAATGTCGATTATGAGGAGGAAGAGGTCTCAAAACAGGGTATTCTTCAGTATTTTGTCGAGCGGGGGAGCGCTCGAGCGGAAGCTTGTTCGCTCGAGCGAGGTCCCATCCACTCGTGTGGACTTAGTAGTTGTTGCAAAAAAAAATGTATTTCTTAAAATTAATGATAAGAACCTATGTCTTAGCTATTTGAATAATACCTATTTAAACTTATTTTCTAACCCTAAAAGCACCCATTTTAAGAAGTTCCCTTTTATTCAAACCAAGAATTTTCACGTTTTCCTAAATAAAGTATTTCATGCAAAGAAATGGCTTAAGATCTTATGTTTTCAAAGTGTAGCCAAGCAGAATAAACTAACCTGGGTTAGGGAATGAGTCCCTAGGGTTAGGGGCGTGACTAGTATCAGCAAATGCTTGTATGTATGGGAATTGAAAAGATTTTGGGATAATTTATATTTCGTTTCAAGTTATATACTATGTTTTAGATTTTGATATCAAATCTTGGGCCTTGAGGGAGATTTTTGAACCATATTTTAGCAGGTTTTAAGTTGTTTTATTTATGCCATGAGCTATTCAAATGCACGAAAATAGGTTGCTGGTTAGATTTCAAATGTTGGTTGTTGAAAACTTGGTCCAGAGCCAGACCGCTCGATGGACCAATCGAACGGTCTATCAAGCGATGAAGGGAACATCTTGGTTGTTTATAGGCCTATAGAGGGAACCGAGAGCAAGAAAAGACCACTCAATTGGTCTTGAGACCGATCGATCGGCCTAAGCAGGATTTTAAAATTTTGTTTGTTTTGTTTTAGAAGTTGGTTCTTGATGCTCTTTTCTCATCCTTTTTGGGCTACTCTTTTCTTTACATTAAACCCTCAGAATGGCAATTTTCAACGGTTTTAAACGTGTTGTTTTATCGTTTCAAAGCTAGTTTGGGATCATGTGGTTTTATTGGATCTTTAGCATCACAAACAGGTTCCCGTCGATGGTTCACGTGTCTTGGGTTTAGGGGCGTGACAACTTAAGTCCTTTAACTTAGTTCATATTGTTTTCTCCATAACTTGGTGATCTAGAAACTAGGCTTTTATACTTTAGGTAAGACCAGCTGACTTTGTCATATTCCTTTTAAAAATCCACCTTTAGAATCACCCCTCCCTTCTTTTATCTTTTACACATATCAAGAATTTCGTTTGCTATTAGAATCCCATCTAGAATCTGTCTACCTCTTAGAAAAGCTATTTGAGTGTCATCCACAACTTCATGAATCACTTGCCTCATCCTACTAGCCAAAGTATTAGATAAAATCTTGTAACTAAAACTCACAAGACTTATAGGCCTATATTAATTAAGAGACTGAGGGATGTCAACTTTAGGAATTAGAACAAGAAAATAGGCATTTATACCTTTGAGGATTTTGCCATTAGAATGGAATTCAAACATAAATCTCATGATTGCAGCATTCAATGTGGTCCAAAACTTCTTGATGAAAGTGAAGTTGGACCCATCAGGGCCAGGTGCTTTGCGACTTCTGCAGCTTGCCGCTACTCTGTAAACCCCCTCATGAGAGAAGGTTTCCTCCTATTTTGCTATGTTACATGTTGAAATTGTCTGGCCATTAGCATTTGGATTCAATATTGAACGATATATGACAATGTTTGTTTTGATAAGTTAAAAGGGGTTGGACTGGACTAAAAAATATGTGGAACTCATATTTTTAAAATTTATTTTTTTCAATGTTTAGTCTCACATTTGGTTTATTAAATTAAACTATTAATCCTCTATATGGGGGGATTAATAGTCTAACATTCATAGAATTATTTATTCTATTCATTCTTCTAGAATTATTTATTTTATCTTCTATATTATCTTATCTCTTTATTCAATAGTAAAAAATAATTTTTAAATTTTCATCTTATATTTTATCCCACTATAACCAAAGATGATACAAGTAATACCATGCCATACATAATTTCATTCACTATCGCATATGGTAATAAAACTCTCATGGTTTTATTCTTCCCATGAGGTCACCCATCCGTGTATTACTCCAGCGTGAGCACGCTTAATTGTGAAGTTCTGTTAGGGTCTCCACCACCTTAGAAAAGGCCCCGTTGCTATGTAAAGGTCCAAGATTTTACTTTTATAATCTAGGAACTTTCTCTCCCTTTCCAATGTGGGATAGTATCACAATCCACCTTTCTTAGGACTGCACGTCCCCGTGCAGTAGCATGCTAGCTCCGGTAGCCTGCTAATCCTTATTGACCTGCCCACCCAATAGCCTGCCCCCATGACACGCGAAACGATAGGGGCCTACACTCGGATGTGGGGAGAGTCGGCTATGATACCATTTGTAACACTCCAACCTTTCTCATGGCAACGATATTATCTGCTTTGGGTAAAACCCTCACGGTTTTATTCTTCTCAGGAGGTCACCCATTTTTGCATTACTCCATTGTAACACGCTTAATTGCAGAATTCTACTAGGATCTTCACCACCTTGCAAAATGCCTCGTTGCTGTGTAAGGGTCCAAGGTTTTACTTTTATAGCCCAGGAACTCTCTCTCCTTTTTCGATATGAGATACCAAGATATCACATATCTGGCACAAGAAGATACAAGCTATGTGTATATATATCAAGTAGTGGCTCTAGAAAATAGTTTTTCGAGTAGATAACCAAAATTTTATATTTTACAAATTATGTAAAAAATTATGCTTATCAATTCTTGTTGTCTATTTTTAATGACTGAACTAATTCAAACCTTTTGAATTTTAAATAGAATAAATTTAATATATTAATACGAATGTTTTAACAAAGCCTTTGTTAATAACTTGGTTTTAAACTAGTTTAAACTAAATAAGTAAAACGTTCGTTTGGTGAATTTAGGAATGATTTAATGCCAAAAGAGTTTAAATCAAAAATAAATGTTGTTGTAGAGTATTTTTTATTTTCACATAATTCTTTGTATTAAATATAGATTTTGTTTGATAGACCTCAATGGATAAATTCTAAAAATATAATTTTTATAAAAAATTAATGTGTTTAATAAAAGTTATGATATTTTTAAAAATATATAAAAGTATTTTTGTGATAAGAAAAAAGGAAAAAAGACTAAAAGCTAATAAGCAAAAAAGCAAAAGGATTACAAGTCAATATGCAAAAATATTTAATGATTGCCAAATGAAACTTTTAACTTTTTTAAGCTTCAAGCCAAAAGACTTCAAGTCAGGAGCCATACGAAATCAAAATAAAACAACAGTATAAGTTACATGATGAATAGTAAGAAATCTCTACGTGAAACCTTTTTTGGTTCACACATTGTACAATAACGACAATTGTTATTTGGATATGATAGTTCATGAGAATTGTCAACTAAAACTCTATTTTGTTTTAAACTTTAACTATGACATTGGTAGTTTCAATGGAGCAGCATTGAAATATTTTTTAAATATATTTTAAATGTCATGACCATACAACTTGTTATTTTTTGAAGTGCTTTTAACATAATTTTATTGATATTTTTATTGTGATCATTCAAAAGTTGAAGTAATTTTTTCTTTCAATCAAACATGAGGGAACTTAAAGGTATAGGGCTTGTTTGGTAACGTTTACAGATTTTAATTTTTTGTTTACAATAAATAAAAAATATGTTTTTGTTTATTTTTATTAAAAAAAACATAAACAAAACATGTTTGACACATAAGTGTTTGAAAAATGGTAATTGAAGGGTACGAATGATTGCAGTGGTCGAAAGTAGTGACCAAAAATGGTAGTTGAAGGTAATGACCGAATGCGTTATTTAGTAATAATAGCAAGAGATAGCAATGGTGGTCGGAGATGGTGGTTGTATATGATCGTCAAAGGGCATAGATGTGGTGGTCGAAAGCAATGGTCATATGTGGTGATCAGAGATGGTAGCCGAAGAGGTGCATTTAAATATATGAGCATTTAAATATATGGGTTACATGTTTAAATATTTAATTTGGACGTTTAAATATTGGGCTAAAGTGTTCAAGTCTTTTAACATATTTATTAACCTTTAAATTGTCTATCTATTATACTATATAGAACTTTTGATGTGATATTTGTCTATTTATTATATTATATTTTTAATTGAGTGCCTTAAAATTAGCTAATTAACCTTAAAATTGGCGAATTAACTAATTGTTAAATTATTGATATTATTTTTTGTTTCACTCTTAAATTTTTAAAATTGAATATCAATCTAACTATTATACAACATATAACTTTTGATCTGACATTTGTATAAGTTTCAAAAATCTTACCATTGAAGTGAAACAATATTAACCTTGCATTTTATTCTCTCTCCTCCCTCATATTCATCTTTTTAAAAAAATAAATAAAAAATATTAATTTTTTTACTTCTTCTATTACAAATCAATAAAAAATAATATAATTTTTACTTTTGTAATTATTTTATTTTTTTACATCTATAAGTTATAAAATTAATAAAATTATATTTTTAATTGAGTGCCTTAAAATTGGATAATTAACTAGTTATTAAATTGTTAATATTAATTTTTATTTCACTCTTAAATTTCTAAAATTAGATATCTATCTATATAATAAGAAATTATTTTTTATGCGACATTAATGTAAGTATCAAAGATCTAATCATTAAAGAAAAACAAATAATTCTATTTTAATTTTTACTATATTTTCTTATTATTTTACATATACAAATTAACAAAGTAAAAAAATGTATTTTTAATTGAGTGTATTAAACTGGCTAATTAATTAATTATTAAATCATTATACAATATAGACTTCTGGGGAATCTGCTATCCAAACAAGGTCCTATTTTGGGAGTTTGAGTGTTTAAAATTCCCAACAATTAGTATCAAAACAAGATTAAAGCTAAATCACTCAATTGCAATAAAAATGCAAAATATCATGTTAGAGATCTCTACGAATTGATAGAGGACATTGGGGTAGGTGCACTACCACATAGGCGGAGTCTAGCATAGACGGCATCCATTTTGGAATCTCTACAGATTGGTAAGGGACATAGTGGTAGGTGGGGTTACCACTACTACACAGGCAGAGTTTAGCACGAATAACACAAAGCTCTGAAATAAAGCTGTGATATATGTGACTTAGTGCGATCAGCAAATGTATAGTATGTCAGAGAGGGTGGAGCAATCATACCAGTGAAAGGGATGCAGGTCGAGGCAACTGATAGTTCTTCAAAATGGTTCAAAAATTCTAGCAAAGGTGGAGATTGTTGGGGTTGTGTCTCGAATTTTCGACATTCTCATTCAATAGGAAGTCCGGACAATATAAAATGTTGAAAGTGGTGAAAAATAGTTACCAAAAACTCTGCAGACTATAAAGAAATCGAGACTTATAAAAAACTAATTGAGCGGTCTATTCGGGGCAGCAGTTTTCTTTGGCAACTAGGGTTTCTTTTTGTATTCCCTTGAAGCCTATATAAAGGGGTTTATGCACCAGAAATCCTAGGACACAAGATAATGTGAGATACACTAAAAAGACTCAGTTTGGAGGCTAGAGAGAGTGTAGAGAGAGAGTGAGTGAGTGTAATCCTTATTTGTTAATAGTGGATTATTTTCCCTTATCCCGTGAAGGTAAGTAGTCAGCCGAACCACGTATATCCTTGTATTGTTTTTGTGGTTTGTTCTTATTCTTTATTTATTTCGTATGGATTTAAGCTGCGACTCCTTTTTTTGGCTGCGTTAGGAGATTTGTGTATTCCAAGAATCCCAACAATGTTATTGTGGATTCGATCAAAATCACAATCAAATCCAACTCACAAGCTTCTTGAATCACGCACAAGTCACAAAAGATAGGAAATGAACAAGAGAATCAAGCACAAACAATGCACACATAGATTTTACATGGTTCAACAAATAGTGCCTAAGTCCACAGGCTCACACTTTCATTGTAAATCTTGAGAGAATACAATACAAGTGCTTTTGGGGCTAGAGATGAGGAAACCATGTCAAGAACTCAAAAAACCTAATGGCTTAGCAAAACTTAGGCAGCACTTAATAGTCGTAGTCTCACATAAACCGCTCGAGCGGTCGTCGAGCAGTCATCGAGCGGTCAAACACAGCTCTTGATTTCTTCTACAGACATATAGACCGCTCGATCCGTCTATTCCAAAATCTAGATTTACTTCACCTTCCAATAATCTCCCACTTGAAGTAAATCCACTTAAAGTCTTCCGATACCTAGAAACCTCTGCCGCCTTAAAACACCAACCAAGGAACTAGTGTGAGACATCCTCCCGTCTTCTAAGCTTGAAGACCGACCGAAGATGAGCAATACTTCAGCTTCTCCATTGTCACTACCTTTGTGAATATGTCTGTAGGATTCTCATTCGTGCGAATCTTCTCCACGTCAAATTGCCCCTCTTCCTACTGAGACTAGATAAAATAGTACTTGACGTCAATGTGCTTAGTCCTTGAAAGAAATGCCGAGTTTTTTACTAGATGTATAGTTCTTTGACTATCACTAAATAACTAACATTTTTGTTGCCCTTTTCTCAGCTCATTCAAGAAACCTTTCAACAATATCAATTCCTTGCACGCCTCCATGGTTGTTACATATTTCGCCTCTGTGGTACAGATTGTCACTATAGTTTTTACTTTCGTTATTTTTTTATTTTTTTACATTTATAAATTAAAAAACTAATAAAATTATATTTTTAATGAAGTGCCTTAAAATTAGCTAATTAATTAAATATTAAATTATTTATATTACTTTTTTTTACTCTTAAATTCTAGAATTAGATATCTATTATACAATATAAAACTTTTGATATAACATTTATGTAAATGTCAAAAATCTTACCATTGAAATGAAACAAATAATTTTTTATTTTTACTATTGGTTTTTTTTTTACCTTTACAAATTAACAAACTAATAAAGTTATATTTTTAATTGAGCGTCTTAAACAAGCTAATTAATTAATTATTAAATTATTGACAAGTAACAAACTTGATAAGAGTTTTATATAGTAATCTAACAGTGGACAGAGCTTGAAGCAATTAACGGTTTTGATTACATTTATATTAGAAAATTAGTTCATGCATTTTGGGTCCGAAAAAAATAATAATTTGCATAGTTATGTGAGACCCCGAACCTTGTTAATTTTGATATATATAAATGTTGACGTGTTTTTCCTTCATGTTATATATCATCGATGCTTGGTTTATGTTTTGGGTTGTAGAACAGCATGTATAGATGTGTTTTAAGCTTTTTCAAACCTTGTTTAGGTTTGTTTGGGTTGGCCTTAGAACACCAAAATCGAGACAAAACAGTGGGTTGAAAACCCAGAGGTTTGGTCGACTAGACAGCTATGTTCGGTCGACTGAACAACTTTTTTTGAGTTCGGTCGATTGGACCAAGGGGTTCGATTGACTGAACTATGGCGGTTTGTGTTTCTCGAGGCACTTCAGTCGACTGAAGTGCTCTCTTTAGTCGACTGAATAATGTTTTTGGTGTGCCTATACGTATTCCAGCCCCATGAATGTTTGGAGAAAAGCTTCTTTCTTCATTTCCTCTGCCTTCTCTCTACATTTTTGACCCATTCGAGCTTAGTCTTCGACGATCAGCTTGTGGATCCCTGTTATTCATGCTGCTAGCTTCATGCTCATCCGGTCTGATTCTCGTTCTGACGAGACCTGATTTTTGAGACGTTAGGTTTCGACCCAACGAGGGAGGATTCTAGACTCTGCTGCTGCATTAGGGTGTTATATGTAATTGTATGCTTTTTCACCGATAAAAAATGCATGAAATGTCATATCTATGTTTAAACCTTGATTTTCGGGTAAAAGGCATATTTTTCACTTTTCTTGGTTTCGTACATCATATGACATGTGAATTTATGATTTTCAAATGGCGTTCTTGAAAACGGTAATTTTTGTTGGAAAATGGAGGATTTTGATAGAAATCTCAACATTTTATGTTTTGGAGGTTTGGAGCTCGCATTCGGGGTTGAGTCTCAGGTTTTGAAACGTCTTGTTGAAAATAAAATAAAATATTTTGAAAATTTTTTGTGTGATCTCCTTGTTGAAGGATGGATCTAAATACATGTATAATGTATTTTAAGAAAAAAGGTTTTGTAGTTGAGCTACAGTTCTGTTTTTAGAAGATTATCTAGATGTACCGGGATGACGTGTATTTAGCACGAGTTGCCCTCGGTGTAAGTCCAGAAACGTGCGCAGCGTAGGTACTTAGGTCCTTCGGGCTAGTCCCCGTAAATTGAGATGGATGGGTGCTCAGCTCCCTCGGGGTCATAACCCGTAAATTGAGTGGTTACGTTCATGGTGCTCCGTATAGAACCTGTGTGTATCTAGGCGATCCCACGATATCTGGGGGTTAGATATTGGACAGGGGTCTATAGTTGCTACCTCTATCCTCTTATGATTGAATCGGTACATAGGATCTTACTCTTCTTATTTCGCGATGGTACATTTCGCGAGTGAACAATGTTTTGATTACTGTTCTTTCTTAACTATGATGGTTTACTTGCATTATTTGCAAATTCATGGGTTTAAGGATGGAAATGGGGTTTTATGATAATAAAACTATTTGGGAGGCCTGTGATGGCCTAATGGGAAAGCATGTGGGTTTTTGGATGGAAAACCATTTTAGGTTTGTGGTTGAGTTCGCTCCCACCATGTGACTGCGTATTACCTGCTTTACAGCTTTATAGTCTGTTTCTATTGGGTTTCGGCTCACGGGTGAGATTTTCTGTAAAAATATTTTCAGGTGATACTTTGGATGATGACCATGAGTAGCACTGATGATGCTCGCGGTGGTGGAAGACTTTTATAGTTTTCCTTCTTGTTGGTATGCCTATTCTTGAAGGCAGTTTTGTACGCCATAAAGCGATATACTTATGCATGTTATACATGATGTTTACTGCTTATGAGAGATGTATATTGGGTTTTCTTGTGATTTCAATAGGTGGATTTGAATGTATGAAAATCTATTTTCTGTAAAATTGGTGTTTGGAGGATTTTTACGTGACCTTGGGTTTCGGAGCGTGACAAATTGGTATCAGAGCTCTGGGTTCGAATACCTAAGAGCCATGGGAAAAGCGATTTATCACCTGGTGAGGTTGATTGTGTATGCTTGCTTGCATGTGTTTAAACGTTGGTTTATAACATGTTAATAGC
>JAUMHN010008882.1:0-30908 GCA_032360265.1 Heliamphora ciliata | reverse complement strand
TCTCAAAATGTTTCTCATTAATATGCCAGGGATCCAGAATAAAATACATAAAAAGCATGACTTTTCAGTATACATTCTCAACACTCACGGTGTGGGATTTGTTTTTCTTCAGGTACCAGTCACACTGGTTGATCTAGAGGTGCTGGAGAGGTGGAAGAGTTATAGTCTTCCTTTTTGTTCTTTCTATTACATGTATGTTGTAACATGTTTTTTCGGTGTTGGAACCGTGTAATCTATGCCATTTGGTGATTATATATACGATGCATGTATGATTTTATATTGAGAGTGTATTCTCAGATTGTTTGTTTATGGGTATTTCACGTGGCCTGGAGTTTGGGGCGTGACACACACTAAACATTATATCCGGTCTACTAGCGGTTAAATATAAAGGCTACTGATCATACCTCGGTAAAGCTTCGTGTCTACCGATTTCTCTTGTTCGTTGATGTCAAGCTTTGCTAATAGACTCATGGGTATTCCCAAAATCTTTCCATCTTTCATGTTGAACCGTTTTAGCAAGTCCCTTATATATTTTGATTGGCTCACAAACGTTTCATTCTTGGCTAGTTTGATTTGAAGTCCAAGGAAGAATGTAAGTTCGCCCATTATACTCATTTTGAATTTCTTTTGTATACACAATGAGAACTCCCACAAACTTTCATTAGTAGCACCAAATATAATATCATCAACATATATTTGAATAATAAAAATATCCTCATGGTTTGTTTTTATAAAAAGCGTTGTGTTAATTTTGTCTCTTATAAAACCATTTTCTAGTAGAAAACCGCTTAATCTTTTATACCAAGCTCTAGGAGCTTGCTTTAAACCACACAATACTTTAGATAATTTGAAAACATGATTGGGATAATAATAATAGTTTTCAAACCAGGCGATTGTTCAACATAAACTTCTTCATTAATAAGGCCATTCAAAAAAGCACTTTTTACATCCATTTGATATAGTTTGAAATTCTTATATGATGCATATGCAAGTAACATGCGTAAGGCTTTCATCCTAGGTATGGGTGTATAGGTTTTATCAAAATCTATTCCTTTTTCTTGATTATGACCTTGTGCAATTAGCCTAGCCTTGTTACGGACAACAATGCCATTTTCATCCTTTTTATTTCTATAAATTCATTTGATTCCAATTATGGTATGATGTTTACGTCTAGGAACTAAATTTCACACTTCATTTCTTTTGAATTGATTAAGTTCTTCTTGTATTGCCATTATCCATGAATCATCTTCTAATGCATCATTTCTATTTTTTGGTGCTTCTTGAGATAAGAATGCAAGATGATTACTAATATTTTTATAGAAAGATCGAGTAGTTACCCCTTTTGATGGTTCACCAATAATTTTATTCAAAGGATGATCTTTTACAATCTTCCATTCTTTTGGCAACACTTCATGTTCCTCTTGATCTTGATTCTCGATATGGACTTGGATGCCTTTCCCTTTATCTTCTTTGATTTGTAAATCCTCTAAGCCTTCGTTAATTTCTACATCATCATCATTAGAAAGCTTGAAAGAGAAATGATTATCTTCATCAAATCTAACATGAATAGATTCAACTAGAGTAATTGTTCTTTTGTTACAAACTCTATAAGTTTTGCTATTAGTTGTATAACCAAGAAATACGCCTTCATCTGATTTGGAATCGAATTTCCCTAAATCATCTTTTTCATTCAAAACAAAACATTTGCAATCGAAAACATGAAATAAGAAATGTTGAGCTTTATTCCATTTCATAGTTCATAAGGAGCTTTGTTAAAATGAGATCTTATGTAAACTCGATTCATTACATAACAAGCAGTGTTGACCGCTTCGGCCCAAAAGTATTTAGGCAACTTGTGCTCATTTAACATGGTTTGAGCCATCTTTTGTAATGAACAATTTTTTCTCTCTACAACTCCATTTTGTTGAGGCGTTCGATGAGCCAAAAAAATTATGGAAAATACAATTTTGATCACAAAAATTTTCAATCTCTTTATTTTTAAATTCTCCTCCTCTATCACTACGGATATGTAAGATTGAATAGCCCTTTTCATTTTGAACCTTTCTATAATGTTTGGCAAATACAAGATATACTTCATCTTTGAATGCAAGAAATAAAACCCAAGTATACCTTGAAAAATTATCAACTATAACAAAGCCGTAAACTTTTCCACTAAGACTTTGAACATTCAGATGACCAAACAAATCAAGATGAAGTAGTTGTAATGGCTTATTTGTAGAAATTTCTAGTTTATTTTTGAAACTCGTTTTGGATTGCTTACCAAATTGGCAAGTATCTCAAACTTTGTCTTTAACAAATTTGGTTTTGGGTAAGCCTTTCACCAAATCTTTCTTGACAAGTTTAGATAGAAGATCCATGCTAGCATGACCTAACCTCCTATGCCATAACCAAGTTGTTTCATTTAGTACTGAAAAGCATTTTACATTTTGAGAATCCAATTTATCAAAATTTATGGTATACACATTTTCAAATCGATTTGCAACAAATAAGACTTGATGATCATTCTTATCTTCAATAATACAAGTATCATGCTTAAATGTTACACTATATCCTTTATCACATAATTGACTTATGCTTAGGAGGTTATGTTTTAGACCTTCAATAAGTAAGACATTATCAACATGAAGAGAAGATTCTTTACCAATCTTATCTTCACCGATGATTTTGCCTTTACCATTATCTCTAAACGTTACATAGCCCCCATCTTTAGGTTTTAAGCTCAAAAATTTTGTTTTGTCTCCCGTCATATGCCTTAAACATCCACTATCCATGTACCATTTTTCTTTAGAAGAGGTGGACTTCAAGCATACCTACAAAACAAGTTAGGTAACTTTATTTGGTACCCAAATCTTTTTGGGTCCTTTAGGATTAGTGACTTTAATTCTCCACACTAATTTTGTGACACCATTCTTTCTTTACAATGAACAATCAAATTTAATGTCCCTTTTTCTTATATAGAAAATAAGTTATGTGTTCATAAATGTTTCTTGAAAATGAGACTTGAAAATCTTTGGATTCTTTCACAAAATAGCTTTTATTGCTTATTTCTCCATTATAACCAATACCCTCTTTATTTAAGGATATTCTTTGACCAAAAATTTTCCTTTCCATTTGTAAACTTGTAAATAATTTTGGAATAGTCATCTACTTTCTTTTTCAAATCACAAGAAATATCATTTTCAAGAGTTTTTAAGTTTTAAGTTCTCTTCTCAAAAATTTATTTTCCTTTTCTAATTGAGAGATCTTTTTTTCGAAAATTTTTGTCACTTTATCAAATTTGACTTTATAAATAAGTTTTTCTCTTTTCAAGGACTCAACTTGCAAATCATGATCTTTTTTATTAATTGAAAAGGATTCCTTTAAATCGTTCAACACTTTAGATTGATTTTCAATTTTCTCAGAAAGTTTCTCATTTTCCTTTTTCAAATTTATATTTTTCTTTTCCAATTTCAAAAATTTCTTATGCAAGTTATATAATTCATTTTTAAATTCTTCATAAGATGGCATGATTCATAAGTGCTAGATTCATTACAAGAGTTAGATTCAAGTAAATTATAATTGAGGTGAGAATTTACCTCCTCATTCATGCTAGCCATCAAGCAAAAATTTGTAACTTTTTCATTGCTAGAACTCTCGCTAGACTCGTTTGAATCTGTGTCATCCCAAGTTGTAGCTTTTATGATCTTCTTTTTCTTCTTTAGATCCTTTTTAAGAAGAGGACATTCCGGCTTGATGTGTCCCACTTTCTTGCAATTGTAGCAAGTAAAAGGATCTTTCTTGTAATCTCTCTTACTTGAATCACCCTTATCAAATCTTGTGTCACTAAATTTTCTTGCAAATCATTTATATCTTTTGAAGAACTTTTCGAGTCTTCTAGTAATGAGAGCCATATCATCATCATCAATCTCTTCATTTTGTTTGTCACTAGAACTTTCTTTTGAAGTCTTTAGAGCAATGGATTTTTTCACTTTGTATTGCTCGTTGACTCTATCTTCGATCTTGAATTCATACGTCAAGAGAGATCCGATGAGTTCATCCAATGTCATTATTCTTAGATTTCTTGTTTCCGAAATAGCTGTCGCTTTAACTTCCCAAATGGGTGGTAAGGCCTTGAGTATTTTTCTTAACAATTCATAAGATTAATAAGTTTTTTCAAGAGCATTAAAAGAATTGATGATATGAGTAAAATGAATATACATACTAGAAATGGTTTCATCATCACTCATTTTAAATTCTTCATATTCACTAATTAACCAATCATTCTAGAATCTTTAACATCTTGTATACCTTCATATGTAATTTTTAATTTTTTTTATATTTCTTTAGCATTCTTATATGTCATAATACAATTATATTCATTAGCATCAAGAATACAATATAAAATATTCATAGCACTAGAATTTATTTGAAGTAATTTCATATCATTTTCATTCATTTCTTCTTCAAGTTTTGCAACCTCTTTTTCTTCAACAATTTTAGTGGGAATGAAGTTATCTTGGACAATCACTCTCCAAGCTCTCCAATCCATTACTTGGATGAAAATTCTCATCTTTTGTTTCTAAAAAGTGTAATTAACACCACAAAAGATAAGAGGTCTTATTGAGGATTGACCATCTCCAATAGGGGATACACCTATACTCGCCATAGATTTTTTCACAAAAACTTGTTAGGTAAAAATATGACCTAAGCTCTGATATCAATTGCGAGTGTAATGTGATCCCAAGAGGGGTGAATTTGATATTTAAAATTTTCTTTTGAGATATTCAATTTAAAGCATATAAATTATTTTCTCTTGATTTTATTCGGATAAGAAAATACTCAATCAAACGTAAATATAAAGAGTATGAAGGTTAGAGAAAATAAAATCAAGATTTTTACAAGGTTCGGCGCACCGGCCTACGTTTTTACCCCAAGGAACCCGCTTTGAGGATTTTCACTATTCCCTCCTTATAGGCAGAGATGCCTCTCTCATTCACAAGGCGAAGATGCCTTTACACCAAGAACGCAGGAGCTCTTAAATTCAAGTGAATTTCCTCACTTGAATAAAGCTACAACCAAGCCTTAACAATAATTTGATGAAGAAAGTGTACACGAGTGGGCTCCTTTAATGAGTAAATGAGTACAACACTATATCACCCTAATTCACTCTCAAGAAATATATCAAATGAAACTCAAAGAAATTTTCTAAGTGTTTCTCTCAAATATGAACAAGGGTATGAGATTTGAATGCACAAGAATGAGTAATAAGAGAGTATGATATTAAAGAACTTCTTGGTGACTTTAAGTTATGATAATGGGGTCTTTTTATAGTCAAAAATTCGAAGTAGCCGTTGAGGGTAAAAAGATATTTTAAAAGCTCAAGTCAAACTAGCCGTTATACAGTCAAATTTTACTTTCAAGACAAGTTAGTCGATTGATATGGTTTGGTCAGTCGACTGAGGTGCTTAACTTGAAGCATCTCCCAATTCCAGAAACTTTCTAGTCGACTGAATCATTGATTCTAGTCGACTGAACCATGCTAGTGATCTTCCAGTCGACTGATCATAGTATCCAGTTGACTGAACCTTCTTGGTTCAGCTTTTTCAATTTTAAGAAACCTTTTTAGTCGACTGATCATGTTCATTAGTTGACTGATTTTAATGAGAAAATGATTTTCATGATTATTAGTTTCTTCAAGTCATTTGTTGAAATATTTTTCAATATATACTCAAGTTTGATTATTTCAAGAAACGTTTCAACATAATATTCATGACTTGAGGTTTCTTTTTATTTTCATATTTGATAAAATATTTCTTTATTAAAAAATATTTTATCTTGTGAAAGCAAGATATTCATAAGTCTTATAGTCCAATTTTGGTTTCCTATGAGTTTCGAAGGATATATTAAAAAGTAGTAAACTAACATTAATCATATTTTGCAATACATTTGAAAAATTTAAAACTTAGTCTTCAAGTTCTTTGCTCCATAAGCTTGTTGCCAAATTGATTTTGATTTAAATGATTTATGGCTTCCAATCCTTGTGTTTCAAATGAATTCCTGAAAATACTCTTAATTTGCACAATTAAATATCTTGATTTGTTATCATAAAAAATAGTCGTTGAAATCTTATTTAGACCAATACAATTAAGTAACGAAAGACAAAATAATAACAAAAATAACACAAATGCCTGTAAGTGTGTGTGTGTGTGTAGATATATTTAAAAGAAATTAGGAATAATAACATAAGTTGATAGAATAACTATTGTGACATATATCAAGAGTAAAAAACTTTCCTAGGTTTACAAATTAAAAAGAAAAACTATTAGATTAGATAATTAATATTATTTGTCATTTTTTTTTGTAAAATTTTTGTTAGATATATGATATATGTTTCGCTAAATAGACTTGAGTAATTGTTCCAATTTTTCGTTTCACTATATAATGGTATATATATAAGTTACAGTAGGGACTTAATGAGTAAATAAGATACGAGCTTCTAATGTAAAAATCAACTTTAATCCAGAAGCAATTTCCTAAAAACATAAATTATAATTCATACCACTAAGAAATTGTAATTGCAATCCATGTCTTATTATCAAAACCAAATATTCGAGCTTTTATTATTAAATACTTATTATTCTCCCCATGTTAAGATTACGTGTACCCGTCGATAAAATTAAATTACTGATAATTATATTCAAATTGACATTTTTAAAATTTTATTAAGACATTCCAATTAACTTATTTGATATGTCGGATTATAAAATCTACTTATAAGGTTTGACATAATCAACCATATACTTAATACCATTATTCAACTGGCGTGGATTATTGACCCATAAAAGATTACAATTTTTAATGGATCAAAATAACGAACATTAAATATACGTGTCTAATAATTATTTCAGGATTAAGAGCAAAAGCATTCATAATAATTATGGGGTCTGAATTAATTTATATAATTAGTATAAAACTCATTATCCCAATACGGTCCTATTCAATACATACAAAGTGTACTAGCACAATAAGTTGGAACTATAGTCGAAACTATATCATTCTCCGTAATCAAGACAAACCTACTCAAACACTGTACTACTGCCGTACCGATAGTGTGCTTAATTCCATCTAAGACTGTAAATCATAAACTTATATTTTACAAAAAACTAATAATCTGGTCTTTTGTGTGTAATTCGATCTCTACATACTAGATTAACTAATATGTAGAATAAAAGACACTTACGTTCAATATTAAAAAAAATAATGAAACGCATACATTATTTATATAAATTCTCATTAAAATAAAAATATATTTTTTCTTAATATATAAAAAATAATGCTAAAAATCTAATACATGATTTTTAATATACTATCCTAACACATCAAACCCTCGAACCCATAATCTCCCGAGACTCTAATCACCTGAACCCCAAGACTTCGGAACCTCGGACCATTGTGACCCATAGACCCATGGGACCTCAGAACACCAGAACCCCGAGACCCTTGGGATCTCGGGAACCCGAATCCTTGGGATCTTGGAACTTCGAATTCTTGGACTCCTAGGACCCCCGAACTCACGGTACCTTGGGACCCAAAAACTCCTAGGTTCCCAGAATCCGAGGCATTCGGACCCCTAGACCTTTTGATCTCTGACCCCCACCCCCAGACCCCGTTGGTAAGGTTGGAAAATATTTTTCGTCCTAAAAAATATGAAAAAAATTTTCCACCAAAAATAAACTTTTTTTTATTTTTAAAGGTAAAAAATATTTTTTATTTACTTTTAATTTTTGTTGTACCAAATACCAAAAAATGTAAAAAAAAAATTTTAGAAAATAATTTTAACCGAAATAAACGAGCCTTTGTGTTACTTTCATTTCCAAATTTGGTTGATGATTTTTAATTTTTAGGAAACAAGTACAAAAAAAAACCAATAAAATAATAAATAATATTATTTACACATAAGCCATTAACCGAACACATCCCTAGAGCATGGCATCGCAAAGTCAAAGTCGGCGCCGGGGCCCTATAATAAGATAATCAGTGCCAGCCGAGGGGATAGACTCAGAATTCCACTTGTTGTACGAGGATTTAATTGTTGATAAATGTCAAATCTTTTGGTGGAAAAATGATTCAATTACTGATGAGGATAGCAAAACCGGAACCCAAGTGATGAGTAAATCACTGGTCTAATCATCTAATTAATTTCATTCAATAATTTAGTCGACCACCTTAAAAAATTGAAATCTAATAGCCGTTCATTGTTCTATACAATTAAGCAATCAAACAATTAAAGTGTATCTAAATTATTGGGAGAATCATATCTGTTGTTTGGCTTTCAATTTTCTAATACAAACTTGTTTGCAAATAAAATATATATATATATAGAACTTTTGATGTGATATTTTTATATGTATAAAAAATTTAACTATTGAAATGAAATAATTTTGATTTTTTTTTTGTTCTCTCTCCACCCTCATGTTCTTCTTTGTAAAAAAATAAATAAAAAACATATTAATTTTTATTAATTTTCCTTTTACTTACTTAATTATAAAAAAATAATATAATTTTACTTTTGTTATTTTTTCTATTTCTTAATTTATAAATTGAAAAACTAATAAAATTATATTTTTTAATTGAGTGGTTTAATATTGGTTAATTAACTAATTATTAAATAGTTGATATTATTTTTTGTTTCACTATTAAATTTCTAGGATTAGATATCTATCTAAATAATGAGATAGAATGTGTGATATTAATGTAAGTATAAAAATTTTAATCATTGGGATGAAATAAATATTTTATTTTTACTATCTTTTTTTATTTTTTTAAATTAATAAACTAATAAAATTATATTTTTAATTAAGTATCTTAAAACATGCTAATTAATTAATTATTATATTATTGACAAGTTTGCAGACTTGATGTAATTTTTATATAGTAATTTAATGGTAGACAGAGCATGAAACAATCGACTTCTCACGTATTTTAGATGAGAGAAAAAAGTGATTTGTGTAGTTATGAAATCACAACAAAACATGAATTTTTTTTCGGTGGTAATGTTTGAATTTTTCTCGGTGCTCTTGGTATTTTAATTTGTTCTTTCGCTTAATTTTTTTTTATTTTTATTAATATCGATGTTGATTGAGATTGAGATTTTTTAATTATTTTTTTATATGAATTATTTATTAAAAAATAAAATTTAAAATCAAATATCAAAATGCATGAGCAATATTAAAAATAATAATAAAAATGTCATTAAACATGAACAGATAATATATATACACTTCGTCCTCAAATGAAATAATTTTAGTTCCATTGAAATCAATTAAATGGTCAGTAGATCTTTTGTTGCCCAATATTTGATTCTAGAAATATCTTTACGGTTAAGATTCTCGGCACAAATGTTTTTTTAGCAATGGCACAGTTTCCAATGCAAAAAATTGTCATTTGGAATAGTATGGGATTTAGGCCTTACTTTGGAGGTTTTTGTGACAAAAACCTATTGCCAATAAAATCTTGCTGTAACATTTTGCGACCAAATTACTCAAATGAACTTTTGCTACTCCAGTGCAAACACTATTTGCAGCGGTAGTTTGAATATTTGTACATGTATTTTTTATTAAAAATACCTGTACAAATTCAAAATTTTTTTTCTTATCTTTCAACAAATCCAAAAAGTCTTCAAAAAGAAAGAAAGAAACCAAACACCGTCATAGAGGAGACTCAGTAGTAAAATTTAATTTGGTGAAATAAAAGATCTAAAAACAAAAAAATTAAGGATCATACTAACCACTGTCTATTGGGCGGTGGTTAATAAAGTAATAAAAACAAATTCTTTTCAATATCATTATACTTTTAGAGGTAGAGTCTACTACTTTTACTTTTACATATATCAATACATTTTTAGAGGTGGAGTTTACTACTTTTACATATATTAATATACTTTGTACATATACTTATACACATTACACCCCTTATCCACCGTCCAATGAACGATGGTTAGCATTTTTTATAAATTAATAGAAAAAAAGAATTAATGAGATGATTGGGTAACTGTAAAGTTAGGAATTCACGGTTCCTCCCTATGGAATTTAAACTCAAGAAGATTATGCTCTCAACTACTTTAACACGGCAATGTTTCTTCTTATTAGTTTTGGATATTAAATTTGTCAAGAAAAAAAAAATCAAAGGCAATGAGTTTCTATATGCATTATTCAAAAAATACATATTTCTTAAATATATTAGTCAAGCAAAAATAGAAATATATCTTGCTTCTTCTAATATTTTGTTTCTCTCTCATATACACCATTTTTGTCATTACACCAATTTAAAATCCAAAGATGCAAATGTGAAAAAGACCGGAATCTTGATTCGCGATATCAGAGTAAATTATTGATAAATGTCAATTATTGGTGGGAATTTCAATTCTTTGGCAGAGTAAACCATTCATACATGTGAAGTTTTCGTGGCCACATGATTCGAAATCTGTTGACGAAGACAAAAGAAAAAAAAAAATTAATAGACACGCGTTAGAACAAACGAATTACAGATACATTAATTAATTTAATTGACCGCTTCATGAAATTGAAAACAATAATGCTATTTTAATCACATTTGACTACTACATGATGTGAAATTATATATGTAGTATTTAAAAATAAACAACACGCGCATAAAATAATTTAAGTACTACGTATAAAATATCACATCACGTGGTACCCAAATACGAGTACTAAAATATAATCACTATAAGATTACTCAATTAAATACTAACAACCATTCAATCTTCTATGCAATCACTCTTAAAAGAATGCATTTAATTAGATTAGGTGGAGGGTAGGGAGTTGTTTGATTAATTACTCAATTTAAAATAAAATTGAATATATTTAGTAAAAATAAATTAAATTTGTTTGCAATTATTAATTATATTATTTAAAATTTTATTAAAAAGTAGATTAAAAGTTTAGAAAACTTTAAGTCTCCGTTTGTTTCAACGTAAAATATTTTTGGGTAAAATATTTTACCTATTTTTTGGTGTTTGGTTAACAAAATATAAGTAAAATATTTTTATTAAGTAAAATATTTTACATCATAAACCAAAATTATTTTTCTTATAAAGAATCGGTAAGTCATTTTTGGGTATCCATATCCATAATAAAATATTTTCAATCTCTCACTCCCAATTGCGCCCAGTCTGAAATTCGATTCTTTGTCTTTTTTCCTTCTAGCTTCTTTCCCTTCGAGATCTTCCCCAAAATCACTATTTTGGAAGTTCACCGACAATCCCTTTCTCGCTTGAGGTACTCGAGCCTTGGACACCAGACAAACTGGCAACGCCGGCGGAAAATCGGTTAGCCGCTCGTCCCTCCGCCGGATTGACTCCAGCATAAGCTCCAGCGAGCTACGAGTACCTGGTGAACATATCATCATCGCTTCATAGGCCAACATCGCTCTAAATCCATGACAAGAAATGCTCAAAAACAACCAGGGGATCCATTTTTGAATCTATGTACGTGAAGAACTAATTTCGATATGTTAATGGCGGAATTAGATGCTAGTAGTAGTTTTTTAGGATGATTTTGGAGGCTAATAAACAGATGGAAAGGTGTGAACTTGAGAATTGCTTGTGCTTCCCGAAACCTTTGGGATGCCTAATTTCATGGGAAGGAAACGGAAGGGAAAAAATTGAAGAAAAGAAAAAGAGAAAAAATTGAAATAAAAAGAATTTTTGAAAATATTTTTCATATGTCAACTAAACACTAGAAAATAAAAATAAAAAAGATAAATTTTGTAAAAATATTTTACATAAAAAATATTTTACATCAAAAAATATTTTACTTTAAAACAAACAGAGCCTAAATGACAAGTTTCTTGTTAACTTGTGACTAAATTTTTAAGGTGCACTGTTATTATCAAACCATGTGTGGGTAAAACACTGCACAACTAAATTCTCGTTTGGCTCTTTACTTAAAACATTGTGAACTAAACTCCATGCGGTTTAGGCATTGCTGAACTCCTAACAGCTTCTTTTTGCTCGTTGTTGTTGCAAAATATAACATCGTTAGTATTTTTCGACCAAGAGTGCTCGATTGAAAGGCATTCTAACGGTCAAGTATTACATTGGTTGTATCTTTAGCCTTAGGTGGAGATTAAGAGTTCTATATCACTCAAGTTTCTTCCTTTCTTATCAAAGTAAGTTGTGACCCATTAATACTAGGGACTTTATCTTCTCCTACAAGGAGTTATCTTCATTTTTAGAATTTAGATACTACATTAGTTTGGCAATTCATTTGAAAAATAATTGTAGATGATTCAAGATAAATAAGACCGAGCTACTCGAGCTATTGATCTGAGTAAGTGGCTCGAGTAAAGAATTCGAGTAAGTGGCTCAAGTGAGAGGCTCTAGTAAATGGTTTGAGTATATAACTTGGATGGATGGTTATGTGAAGAAGTACGAATGGACAAATGACCTGGTGGATAGGTGGGACCGAGCATCTTCAATAGGGAAGGTCGAGTGACTCGAATTAGAGTAACTCGACTCATGTTACTCGAGTCAAAATGAATGACCTGCTCGAAGTACAGAGACTCGAGTTACTGTGGTCGTTAGTGGCTCGGATGCCCAGTAATTATTTACTAATAAAAATATACCACAGCACAGACTATGAAGTATAGCACAGACTATGACAGTAGCTCTGACTACTTGACTATATTCCCATGGCACAGACCGTGAAGACAGCACAGAGTGTATTATTACCATGACATGGGTCGTGAAGACAGCACAGACTGTAACGTAGTTTTGACTGCCTAATTATGACGACATAGCATCGATTATGTGGTTCAGCATAGACTGAATGAAGCAAAACATATATAGCACAGCTTATATCAACATAGATTCCTCTGAGAATCGAAAGACTGTCCCAGAGACAATGAAGAACAATGGCAGTACAATTCTACACGGGACGTTGAGAGACATGTGGTTTGGTGACTAAGAAAAATGATTTGTCGAGCTACGAGACCTACCCACTCGAGTCACTCAAGTGACCCCGAGTCACTTGACCCGAGTGGATTAGGTACCCACGTGACACTCGTCGGTCGACCTAGTTGAGTTGGAATAGAACACTACTTGTTTGATTATTAGATAAAATCTCTTGATTTTCTGATATTGCCTCTCATGATCCAATTTGATCTCTTGGAAGAGTCCTATCTGAACCCCAACATGGCTCCTCTGAGTGCTATAAATAGGGGGGATAGTCATGTTTTCGAATCAATCAAATTTTGATAGCCAGATATATTACTCACACTGCCGATATTCTGACTCAATTAGTCTTCTCCTTCACCTAACCTCTTCTCCCAATGCTTTGTGTTTTTTCAGATTGTGTTGCATATTTTCACCTTTCCATCGTTGTTTATTATTTTTCTATTCCAAAAGGACCCTATATTATTTGGAGATTCCACTGGGAAAGGTGAATTTGTGAATGGTCAGTACTCGGAGCGGACTATACACAACACCAAAAATAGCCATGCCAGAAGGTCATTCTCGAAGTGGTGAATACAACGATGCACCAAGGGCAGATCAGCAGGATCGCACCAACAATCATGATGATCTGTTCTTAGACGCACTACAAACCATCAAAGATGTCCAGACTAGTATTCTCAATGCAATAGCCGGCCTGACCAATTCCCTCTTAGCCGCGGTAGCTAACGCCAACTAGGCAGATGACCTAGTCGAGAAGATGCCGATGAATGCACCCGTAGACCCGTAGATGACTCCGGTTGGTCAACATTCACTCACAAAGCAAATCAGGGCCCAAGCCCAAGTAACTCCAGTAATGATACAAGGATCGGCCAACCCAGATCCTTTGATGCCAGGAACCCAGGCCCAGTTTGCTACGATCGCCGATGTTCAAGCAATGTTTCAGTATGAGAGAACGAAGAGACAATTGCCATCCTTACCAGATCCGGATATTCAACCGCCTTATCCGCTGTATCTTCTAAGGGTGCCCTACCCCGAAGGATACATCGCCCCAAAATTCATAAAGTTCGATGGTAGAAAGGGAAACCCTAGGGAGCATGTAGTCCGATTCGTCGAAACTTTGGGTGCTTATGGGGGAGATCATACGTTGCGACTACAGGAGTTTTTCAAATCCTTGACAGATAGGGTGTACAATTAGTATGTCAACCTACCGCCAGGATCAGTCATCACTTAGGAGGACATGGTTAACAAGTTTCACACTAAGTTCTTTCAAGTGCATGAGAAGGTAACAACACTCACCCTGGTCAGAGAGACACAAAGGCTTGGGGATGACTTACTTAAGTACGTAAAAAGGTTCCAAGATCTAGCTGTTGAGTGTCATGATCCAGTAAGTGAAACCCACCTGGTGCAGATGTGTGTTAAGGAGATTTTATGAGAGTACCGCGCACATCTCATCAATCTCAACTTACCCACATTCTCAGCTCTGATCGAAGCATCTCAGAACCTCCGTAATACCATCAAGCCACCCACCAAGCCAGTCTCTTTCTACAGTGACAGAGCCCAGGCTTCTACAGCTTTTGACGGGTAGAAACGAGAAAGAGGAAGAGTGATGATCGTAATAAAAAATGGCGAGACAATGATACACCGCCATATCCTTGCAGTATCGAGATGGTAAAGAAACTAGTCAAGGAATAGGTGGCCGATAAAGAATTGACACTCCTGCCAGTGGACACTATTCCATCTAAGAAAGACAGAGAAGGCCCGAATTACTGTGTTTATCACAGGACCACCTCACACTCCATAGAAAGGTGTTTTACACTTAAAGGGATTTTTAGAAGAAAGATAGCCAAGAAACAGCTACGGTTCACTGATGAGGAAGATACAGATATCAGGAAAAAGCCATTCCCCGAGCATGACAGAGAGGTCAACATGATGGCAGGAGACGAAGTACATGAAGTAGCGGACTGCAGGGGTATACAAGATTCATTTGAAGCACTGCAGGAATCACCCAAGTTCAAATGGTTCTATGACCAACTCGAATTCACAGCAAAAACACGAAGGGAGGTGATCGAGGCAATCATGCACGTAGCGGAGGCCCATGACTCGAGTTGCACCACTTCAGAGGTAGTACGTCGAAAGGTAGCCACTAACTCGTCAAATGCAATAGTGTTTACCGATTGTGACTGAAGGTACTCCTTTCCTCACAATCAACCTTTATATATTACTGGTGTCATAAATGGGGTGTCGTTTAGATGCATATTTTTGGATAGTGGGGCATCTATAAATATTATGCCCAGGAAAACATTTGAAAGAACAGGGATCTTAGAGGAGAAAATAGTCAGCCAACCGTTAATAGTGACTGGTTTCGGAGGAGAGAGAAAGAAGAATCAGGGATAAATCATAGTGAATCTCGAGCTGTAGGGGATCTACATGCCTGTCAAGTTCTACATCATCGATGTTGACACGAGCTACCACGTTATCCTAGGGAGACCTTGGATGCACAACTAAGGGGCCGTACCCTCAAGCTACCATCAGTGTGTAAAATTTCGTTGGCAGGGGAAGAAAGTCACCATAGGGGCCACAAGGAAACCGTTCCTTTTTGGGGAAGCTCATCTAGCATACGCCATTTTCTTTGATGAGCTATCAAAAAATAAGTCGATAATTGATAAAGTAGAAGTAGTAAAAGTACCAAAATGGGAAGACTTAAGCAAGGGGAAGCCAGATACAGGATCAACCAGTAAGACGAAACGTCAAAAGTAAGAGCCACCAGAGAATTGCTTGTGAAGGTCAGAGAAGGAGGGAAGTTGGTATATTATTTATGAAGGCGCACAAGGTTAGTTGTCGCCTCACAGGCCGCTAACAGCCGGCGCCGGACTGCATGTAGGACGACCCTCGACCTCAGTAGGAGCCACTAGAGGTGGTCGATTTGGGCACAAACAACCAATTTTCCAAACCCGTATACATCAACAAAACGTTGACGGAAGAATTCAAAGCAAGATTGGTCAAATTGTTTAGACAGTACTCCGATGTGTTCGCATGGAGCTATGAGGAGATGCCGGGACTAGATAGAGAATTGGTAACGTAGCATCTGGATGTACTCTCGGATGTCGACCAGTAAAACAAGCTGCTCGGAGGTACCATCCCGAGCTAAAAGGAAAGATCAAGGCATAGATCGAGAAGTTATAGAATGCCAAATTCATTAAACCTATCCAGTACCCGACCTGGCTGGCAAATATAGTGCAAGTAAAGAAAAAGAACGGGCAAGGTGTGATGCCGGGACTTAGGATTTTGGTTCAAAAATAGGAAATTCAAGATTTATATTAAAAATTGTTTAACACCTTGAAAATCAAAAGATTTTGAAAACCCTTTTTGGTGAAAAATAGAGTCACCACTTGATTTTTGAAAAAAATCAAGAAAAACAAAAATAAGCCATTGATATTTAAAACGTTTAACTAGAGAAAACATGGTTCTGGGAGCTAAAGTATAAATCGGAAAAGGTGTTTGGCATTTCGTTCGCCCAACCGTGAGGTTGGTCTTTACTAATCATTACTGGTTCTTAATTAGGTTTCTCAAATGCATGCAAATATAAAAAATAGTGGTAAAAAAAAAAATCCAAAATCAAATAATGAAAACACATAGCATAGGTATATAGAATGTCAAATAAAGCATAAAAGAAAATTTTTTAAATCCTAAGGCCTACAAATTCTAACTAAAGAATACGTGTAGCAAACAGCATACAATTAAATAACCTAAACTATCACAAGCATAACATGACTCCAAACAAAAAGAAAAATACACTCCAAAATACCCTAAGTCGTAATCATATTGGAAATTCACTATGAATTGCGTACGGGTGATCAACAGAATATTATACAAGCAAAAAATAGGCTACTAGAGCATAATTAAACCTTCTAAAAATGAACAAAGGTTGCGACCATAGCCTACAAAGGTAGTGGTCGCATACATAGTGAGCCAAAAGTGTGCGGGCGTAACATTGATTGTTGCGACCGTGAAAATGTTAGTGCCCAAACGAACGACTGGAACATTGGACGTCGTGACTGCAGGGTTTATTGGCACTATTTTGATTAATTTTGAAGTAACAATATACTTGGTCTGAATGTGTGATACATTTTCAATATAAAATAGGAAAACTGAATCATACTATTATTATTTCAACCAAAATGTTATGAAATCACGAAGAATTTGACTCTAAACATAACCTTAGGATCAAGCGTGTTCATAATTCAATTAATCAAGACCTATAACTAACATGTGAAGGGGAAATTGAACTTAATTACAACAAAATTAAATAATAAGCATGCAGTTCACAAGTTGATATTCAAATTCTAACCTGACCTCTTCACATGAGTAGAGAATATGAAGAGAAAAGTGTCAGGGATCCGACAAAATACCTAGAATGAGACAATTCAAATGAATCATTAAGTCGTGGAGTATAGATTCGCCAATCCAATCCTTGAGAAGTAGTTTAATTCTAGTATCTGAGTCAAAGTCGAGCAAGAATTGGGATGCGAGTCGGGAGTACAGTAAAGTACTGGCGTACTAGAGTCGTACTTTTTCTCTCGGTACTTCAGCAGAATACCAGTATTTAGAATTCTTCCTCTGAAAATCATATCGAAGGTACGTTTATATAGAACACATCGACCAATGAGGTGCTCACACATTCTAGGCCACGTCATATTCCTTAAAGTTTGCGGTCGAGAGGTTTGGAGTTTGCGACCGCCAGAAAAATTAGGGTTTTCAAGGGGTTCTTCTTGCGATTGCTACAATGGATGCCGTGGTCACGATGTTTGAAGGTTGCAACCGTGACCATTGCTAGGGTTTCTAGAAGGTTCTTGTCATAATCGCAGCAATGGAATGCACGGGCACAAGATTTGGTTATTGCGGGTTTAGTAGTTTTGAGAATTTTGATCATTTGACTCGAGTACTAGATTTTGATTGCTTCTCGACGATTGTTCATAGACATTATAGTGTGACCAGGCTATAAGATTTTTTGGAAACCAATTGACTTCAGAAAGCACAAGAAATTAAGAAAGAAAAGAATTTTAGAGGTTTTGACTTTTGTGAAATACTTTTGGGTGGAAATAGCCTTTAAGAAGGCTTTATACATAAACCCCTTTACGGATCCAAAGCCATTTGGTGGATCAAAACTTGGGAAGAGCAAATCTCTTCAGAACATTGTAAGTTGTGTCGATCAAGACATTTTCGTGGAGAAAGAAAATAGCATATTTATCGTTTACAGATCGGATGGTAAACGAAACTTGATTTTTGGCAAATTTAGGGACTGTACTCTCTGTAGTTGGTTCTTGATATCCATCAGTGCCAATAGTTTTTCTTTTTTTCATTAATCATGAGAAACAATTAATGCTCATAAGAGCTACAATCATTCTTTGTGAGGCCCAAATCAGTTTTTTATTATTTAATTAGAATATACATTAAGGTAAATAATATTAAATATATCTATTATCCCAAAAATATTATTCTTGATATTGTTATCATCTAGATTTGCTTAGAAAGTAAACTCTATAAACTCATTATTTGATAGAGTAAAAATTTAAAATCAGACTTTGATGCCATGATTTTTTTTCCATTTGAGGATTTCCACTTAAAATCTTGTAGTATTTGATTATTATTTTATACTGCTATTGTTGATACCATGCATCTAACCAAACACAAAAAAAAAAGAATAATTATTTCACTTTGGGTAACGTTCAACCTTAGCAGTAGACAAACTCAAAGGTTTCAGAATTTTTTTAATTATAATTGTAAAATTAGATCAAATATATTAAAACTATATGAATTTATGTCCAAAACATTTTTAAAAATAAAAAAATTTTGTTCCCTAAGATTAGTTAAAAGTCTGCAGTCTTCATGAGCCTGCAGACTTTAGACCGGTTCACACGTTGCTGGTCATTTTTTAGATCATAATAATGAAACCTACCAGTTCACTTCGGCTTTGAACATATATATATAATCAAATTTTACGTTAGCAAGCTGTTGACAAAACTCTATCTGGCAGATGCTCACAACTCAGCATCTTAATTTTTTCTTTTTAATAAAGTCATCCTAGTCAACTCCAAATTAAACGGAAATATATACTCAAATTACTTGCCAATTGAATTATTCAATCCTTTATGAGTTGAGTTGATTGATTTGGTTTTCGGTTCAAAATAAATATAAGTAGATCAATAAAATTGGTTTACTTCTTATGTTGGTCTGAAATTAACTCTAATCAATCCGATAATTGAATCATATGGATCCAATATAAGTATATACATATGTATACATAAATTTGTAAATAAATATTTTCTCCAAAATATTTATTAATCTTATTGTTGTATTAGTTAAATTTACAAATAAAATCCGTTTGCCAAGAATTTCGTAATTTAAATTGGTTGTATTTAGTTTTCTATCTCAACTCGTGATACTTTCACGAGTTAGAATTATATTACACAATTTTATCTAACTGAATATATTTCTACTGAAATCAGCTTAAAAAGAATTAAAAAATCTCAAATTATTTATTTTAAGGTTGTTGTTTGGAATGAATTATATATCTTTTCCAAGTAATAGGTAGAATCGTGATTTCAATCCGAATCAATTGAATTTTTATTAGGTTGGTTTGGTTTGGTTTAATTCATTTAAATTATTAGTTTAATTTTAGGTCCAAATAAATAAACCGAATCAAAATTAATATAGGCATATATATTTAATAGAAAAAGGAACCAAACTGATGAACGTTGACCCCTAAACAGAACAAGACAGAAAGGTTGAGAGTGACTCCTATATTTTCGAAACATTAATGTGTTTCCACTCAATCATTGGTGATTCCTTTCGCCTTAATTAGATCATTTCTGAGGCTTCATAATCCTCTAATGTTCTCTCCCTTCTCCCTTCTCCCTTCTCCCTTCTCCCTAATCATTTGTGCTTTTCCTTTGGTTCTCTCCCACAGCTTCACAAAAGGTAACACAAAATGTTTGTAAATTGGATGGAACTAAAATTCTGCAAGTTTTTTTTGCCTCTTCCATAGCTCATTTTCAGATTAACTACTAACCTTTAACTCATATATATTGTTGTGCAAAAAAGGTCTAGAATAATCATAAACAAATTCAAAGCGAAAAATTTTATGTGGTTTAGTAATTTGCTTACATACACGGGTGGCAAGATTCAATATATGGAGAATGCATAATAAATCACTCTACTCTCACAAATTTTTTCTTTCTCTCTCTCTCTCAAACAAAATTTGCACATACTAATTACCTGAACATATAATCATATTTATAGAAGAGAAAAAGAGATACAATCTAATCAAAGTTGTGCTAGTCGAGTTCAAAACTAATTAAACTTGTACAAATTCAGATTCTTCAGAATTGTTCAAAAAGTCAAATTTAATAACCATGATAGACTAGAAGTCTATCTTAATTCAAATAGGATTTGAGCCAAAATTTTCAACAATCTCCACTTTTGCAAAAATTCATTTTCCAAACAAATCAACATACCAATGCCGCCACTAAATGTATAAAAAGTGCTCAAATTTTTGAATCAAACAAATTAACAGATACAATCTGCATCCAAAAGCGCTGTATGGCGCTAAATTCACATAGGGTGACTAAAATTTCAAATCAGATATATTGACAGATTAATGCTGCAACCAAATGAGTCCTGAAACACCAAATTGCACCCAAAGGTACCAAATTTAAAAAATTAAACAAAATACAAATATATGCACAGATTACGTCCTTACCAAATGTGAGCCAAGTGGAGTGGTTACTAAAGTTATTAAATTTTGTCAAGTTCAAGTCGTATTGAAACTTGACCCAAATGACACATCTTATCATCTAAACTATCAGCATATCCTCTACCAACAAATGCAACTGGATAACCTGACATAAATTTCATCTAATGACGAACTTCATTTGAGGTCAAATTTCATCTGAAGACAACTCCACTTGAAGATCAAACTCCTCATAATGAACAAAATAGATTCCTCCAGACAAATAAAGCAGACTGTATCGCTACAAAACCCTCAAACCTTTGACTTTTTCATAGGATTCAAATAGATGGTATTTCGAAGATAAATCATAAATACAAATAATCAACCCGAACCCAATAAACAGAACGCTTAGCATATTCGCCATAAAAAATCTCAAGTTCCACTATAAACAATATTCAATGCTTGAATAACACTAGAACAGTTTTTTTTTTCCTTTCTAATATGACAAAGTCGAATTTTAAAAAACTAAACTGATTAAATTTGATATTACGGTTGAATTCGGAACGACCAAAAATAATGGGAACCTCTTTGATCTGATCAAAAGAAATTGCTAAGTTATATTGAGCTAAATGAACAAGATAGAGAATAAAAAAAGTTAAATCGAGATAATTGCGAAAAATTCGGAGCAGTGGGAAGCGAATTGACACGCACAAAGCAATTAATCAAACCATGACATCCGAATCAAATCAATAGTAATTATTTTCGCGGAGTCAGTAGCAATTATTCATCAACAGATGAAGGATGCATTTAGCATACTATAAATATTGCAGGAACTTAATTGGAGCGTTAGAGTGCGTCGGAACTCCATTTTTAATGTATAATATACCGCTGGAGTCCTCTCGACAAGATGAATCTTCTGATATATTCAAAATTTATTTTTGATCACTTCAAATTCTGAGCAAAGTAAAAAAATAACTTTAATCAAAGCACTGATACCACTTGTTGTGCAAAAAACGCCCAGGATAATCACAAACAAATTCAAAGAGACAATTTTCTTACATCCACGGGTGACAAAATTAAATATATGGAGAATGCATAATAAATCACTCGACTCTCACAAATCTTCCCTCTTTCTCTCTCAAACAAAATTTGTATACACTAATTATCTGAACATATAATCATATTTATAGGAGAAAAAAAGAAATATAATCTAATCAAACTTGTGCTAGTCGAGTTCAAAACTAATTAAACTTGTGTAAATTTAAATTCTTCAAAACTCTTCAAAAAGTCAAATTTAGTAACCATAATAGACTAGAAATCTATCCCAATTCAAATAAAATTTGAGCCAAAATTTTCAATATATATATATATGCTCTTCACTGATCAACTTTTGATATTCACACACCCTTTTCCTATCCATTTTTCTCTCTAACATCTAGGGTGGTAAATATCAGTAAACACATATTGTATACGTTGATACGTAATAGGATTTCAAAATTTTGATATCGATATTTATAATAAATAGATACTATTCGATATGGATCGATACGATTATTTATTTATCTTATTGCTCAACTCCCTTCTATTAAAAATGGAGCCTCTAGGGCTGTATTTATAAGGCCGGAAAGGGCGAAAAATTAAAATTTCGGCAAAAGGCATATTCAATGTGGCGACCGCCACCTTGGAGCTGGCGACAGCCAACTCTAAAAAGCATAGTACAGTGACATCAATCCTTTGACCAGGCAACCGCAAGGTTATGTTATGGCGACCGCCATGTCAGTCTCCTTGGAGGTGGCAATAGCCATGTTATGTTATGGTGACCGCCATGTTTGAACATAGCTGGTGTGTATCAGTTTGCAGTGTGTGTGATCCGTATAAATTGTGGCATTTGAATTAGGCATCCAAGATAGTTTGAGCAGCAAATGAAGAAAATCATGCAACAGATACAAATGTAAAGTAATAAATGGCGCGAAGACCCAAAAAGCATAAAAAAGAAGCAGAATGTATGAAGATGTAATCGGGGCACCCAGGCCCAATAAACAGCAAACTGGGGCACGCAGGCCCATGGATCAAATAAATGTATAAAACCAAGGTACGCAGGCCCGTAAAGAGTAAATGTATCTAAATAAGAAGTAACCAGAAGGGGGGAAGCTCTCTCTCTCATGTATGCCTCGGGCGGAATCGACAGGAGGAGGGACCAGCCTCGTTTGAGCTAACACCCTCAAAAAGCCTCTCAATATAGTCATCTCCATCGCTGCCGGAAGAAGAAGATATGGCTCTAGAACCGCTCCGGGCAGAAGAGACAGATCCTCAGGGGCAGGTTCTAGAGGAGGCAGCACGAGAACCACGACCTCGGACTGGGCCTGGAGCAGGAGAAGGAGCGATAGCCCGCGGTGGTACTATGCCAGCAACTGGTACCGGAGGTTGTCAGAAGAAAACATGGATCAGAACATAGTACAGAAAAAGGTACAGAAAGGTTGAAAAGAGTTATGAGGACACTTACTATAGCCGCTGGGGTTAAAGTGATGCTGGCCGCTCGTACAGTGGCGTTAAGCTGACAGATCAGTGCTCTCTAACCTATAAAGACCAGCAGTAGATGATCAAGCCATGCCTGATTAATCTGTAAAAAGAAAGTTAGGCAGTTTAAGTAAACAAAACAAGGAAAGAAACCAAATAAAAGGAGAAAGAACAAAGACAAACCTGATTGAGTTCAGCCCTGAACTCAGGTGATGGCGGAATGGGAACCGAAAGAGATAAGGGATAGCCGTATGCTACTATCTGAATCTCCCACAGGATCTCCGGGCCTCTCATCCCTCCAACTGCGGCATCATCACCAACAGCTCCAAGCCGCAGCCTTAGCAGCACTAACCCCAGCAACCTTCGGCGTATGTCCTCTCCTCCTGTCACCAGGGGCAGCCAGGCCGGGTCCTAGAGGTCCCAACAAATGGGCCCGGGCCTAGGCGATGTTATCTCCCTCCGCCACCAGTAGCTTAGTAGCAGGGGTCCCCACCAGCTCGAGGAGAAGATCGACCCGACCCAGATGATCAGTCCGAGACATACAGACCGGAGGAACCACCGGGATCCGAAAGTGATCCAGGCCGAGTGATTGGTGAACCAATCGCTCTCCTAAATAGTACTCCTGTCCAAATGGACCCTCCAGTAGGATCCGCCTGGAAGCGATTGGAAGGTCATCTGGGTCAGTCCAATCCTGTATGATAACAACCAATGTACTATTGGTTCATTAGAACCAATAGTACATTGCACTGTCCTACTGGAGGGTTCACTGCAAAGTATGATAATAGAGTACGGTTCTACGTTTGGAGATTCAAATCCAGAGTACGGTTCAACGTATGATAATAGAGTACCCTCAAATGTACTATTGGATTTAAACCAATAGTACACTGCACTGTCCTACGTTTGGAGAGGGTTCATTGCAGAGTACTCTGTTATCATACATTGGTGCAGTGTACTCCCGTCTAAATGAACCCTCCACCGTACTCTGCAGGTTCACTGCATTGTACTGTACTCTCCAAAAGTCCTAGTGAACCTGCAAAGTACGGTGAACATTGCAATGTATGATAACAGCCAATGTACAGTAATCAGTGTGCTGAGTAGAAAAGAATAGAAACAGTACAGTACAGTACAGTGCTGTGTAGTGAGTAGTATAATGCAGAGAGTAATATACAGTGCAGTAAGCAGAAAATAATGATACCTGGTCGGGAGTCAGCTGACCTAGAGACACCCAGAAGCGATCAATATCCTTTCCCCTAGCCTTCTTCCCCTTTAGCCCATGGTACCACCGGGCTGCACGAGGAATGACTAGAGGGTCTGCCGCCGAAATTAGCCAGGACATGAGGCCCGAGGAACTTATAGGTCCACAGCTGCAAAGAAAAGATGTCAGCAAGAAGATAATGGATAACAGATAACAGAAATGAATGGGAGACTGAAGAAACTAAGCCATACCTTCTAGACCCTCCAGTATCCCCCAATACTGAGCTCCTGGGGGAACCGAGTAAGAGTCCTCATGAAGCCGTAGAGGGTAGCGAGGGCTCCTCCTCCTCAGTCGAATGTAGCAACACTGTCGAGGCAGGCAAGGGCACCCAGGTAATGTAAATGTATGGTATTCTCCTTGTTCGAAAATAAGGAGGTACCGAACATATACATGAGAAAATCCCGGGCGACCCACTCGTACTGGTAAGGCTCGGCACACTTGAAATGTTTGAATCACTCGAAGAACCAGGTATATCGGACCCGGTCTCTATCCATCTGGGTGGGAATAGCTTAAAGGAAATATGTTAGCGCATCAGGGGTACTAGCGATGGATGGATCAAAAGAGATGGGAGCCCCTCCAACCCGAATGCCAGTGATAAGGGCGAAGTCCAGAGGCGTTAAAGTGGCCTCAAAAGTGGTAAAATGGAAGGTGTTGGTGGTATCCCACCACCGCTCAGCCAGGGCAGTCAACCATACCCGGTCGTTGCTCGTTCTACCCAACAAGGGTATGAAGCGAGCAAAACTAGAGGCATCAATATAAGTCCAGCTGGGAGCAGGGAGGGCATCATACCACTCCAACACCTCTCTAGAGGCAGAACCTCCGAAGCCACAGATATAGTGACCAGCCTGAAAGAAGAGGACAAGCAGAAAACATATAAAAGCAGATCAAGTGAGTGAAATGTAGAAAAATATCTGAAAGCTAACCCTAGGTTCGTGTGTAAGTGACGACCCTTCGATTCTTTCAAAACCCTAGGAAACTAGGCACCTTAACCCGAGGTTCGTGTGTAAGTGACGACCCTTCGGTTCTATCAAGCCCTGATAAATAAGGCAAACCTTCCTACCCTAGGTTTGTGTGTAAATGACGACCATTCGGTTTTTTTTAAAATTTAGGAAACTAGGCACCCTAACCCTAGGTTCGTGAGTAAGTGAAAATCTTTTGAGACTAGGAATCCTAAGCCCCAGCGCGCCAGGCAAATCTCTATCTTTTTGTGATTATCATTCTTCTAAGAAAAAAGAATAAAAAAAAATAATAATAATAAATAATTATAAAATAATCTCTTCTCTTCGATATTTGTGTTTTGCCTCTTACGCTCTAACCTTTTAGGATCCATTTTCTAAGAATTTTTGAAAATTTGCCCCTATCTTCTTAAATTTTTTCTAAAATTTTTAGTATTTTCTAAAAATTTCTGACATTTTCTAAAAATTTTTTCTAAAATTTTTAAGATTTTCTAAAATGTTCTGATATTTTCCAAAAATCTCTAGGATTTTCCTAGAATTTCTAACATTTTTTTAAAAAATTTTCTCAAATTTCTAGAATTTTGTAAAGAATTTTTTTAAATTTTTCGAGACTATTTTTTTTAAAAAATGCTCCTTTAAATTCTAGAGTTTATGAAAAATTTGCCCCAAGTTTTAGAATGTTTTGAGAAAATGGCCTCTAAACTTTTTAGGATTTCTAAAAATAACCCATTTAGTTTTTCATGCTCCAAAAACAAAAACAAAAACAAAATTTCCCCCTTTTTTTTTTACGTTTTTCCTAAGAATAAAAAAATTTAAGCCTTTTATTTTGTACCTTAATTACCCCTTTCATTGTTTGCTCAAATCCTAGTGTCCCTACTATTTTAATCTCTCCATCGCATAGGTACCTAAGCTAAGTTCAAATTTCAAACATCACACATCAGTCATCATCCATATTAAGATAAATCATCAATCATTCATTATCATGTGGGGGGATCCTAGGCATGCGTCTACGTTTAATATATCATAAAAACATGCTTTGGTATTAAAACGGTAAGGATAAGATACATACCGAAGGTCGCTAGCGAAAAATGTGGTGGTCAGGTTCCCGCAGAAGAATGTCTGCAGCAACGGCATCGGTGGGAGGCTCGTAATGTCTCATCCCGCATGGAACCACACGATAGGGTTTTGGAGCATAAGTATGAGGATCAAAAGGAGCTGGGTGGCCCTCAGGGTCCAAGAAATCAGCCATTGCAGCCTCAGCAGCAGCCTATGCCTTTGCAGCTGCCCGTGCCTCCTCAAAAGCTAGGTAGGAGGAACGCTCTGCCTCGAGAACAAGGGCATCCATCGCGGCAGTGGGCTGTGTGGAAGTAACCCCGCCGGTAGGAAGGCTAGAGGTCGTGCCTCTGAGAGTCCCCGTGGAAGAACTCCCGGCAGCAGAGGGGCCCTGTGAAGCCCCTAAGTAGTCATCTCCCTGGCCATGACCCGCCATGAACAAGAATGGGATTACAAACAATAGTGTAAACATCGCGTGAAGGAGAAAAGAGCACGAAATCTAGGAAGCGAGAAGGACCAAAAGAGAGTTTAAGAGCATGAGAGAGTTAGAGAGAGAGAGAGGATAGTGCACAAATGAACCCCCCGCGCGCCTTAAAGGGCCTTATGCGCATTTTGAGGTGGCGGTCGCCACCTTCAGTGTTAGCGACCGCCAGGATGGTCAAAGGACACAAGGCGACCGCCGTGATGGCGGGGTTTTGGGCTGGCAACCGCCATATCAGACGGGTTTCGTCTTGATAGCCGCCATGTTGTCAACGATTATATCATATCAGTTTATCGTCATGACGTTTTAGGGCCTTTAGGATCTATTTGGAGATCTTTTATTTATGTGCATGTTTTATTTTCTTTTATTTTGTTTGTATGTGTTTATTTTCTTTTATGCGTATTGACTTCGTTCAAGGAAATATTTTGTCAACAAAAATATATAATAATATAAATAAAAATAATTTTTCTTACTTTAAGTAGGTGTTTTTTTATAAAAACTAACTTTAGGGGCTTTTCAAAAATAATTTGAAAATTTTGGACGTTTTCTAGAAAAATACTTCAAGAAAATTTTTCTGTGTGGTTCCTCTTTCTGATAAATTTAATTTTAAAGCCATAACTTGGCTTTTAATCTCGCTTATGATAAATCTAAGTCATAACTTTATCCCGCACCTCTTCCCGAATTTTTAGGTTTTAGCTCGACCTATTAGTTTGATATTTTTCTCATCGGTCCTCCTCAAGAGCTTAAACTGGCTCATCGGTCCTTCTCATGACCCTAAACTAGCTCGTTGGTCCTTCTCATGACCCTAAACTTACTCGTCGGTCCTCGTTGGTCCTCCTTATGATCCTAAACTGACTCATCGGTCTTCCTCAAGACCCTAAACTGATTTGTCGGTCCTCCTCAAGACCCTAAACTGATTCGTCGATCCTTTTTATGACGCTAAACTGCCTCGTCGATCATCCTTATGACCCTAAACTGACTTGTCGGTCATCTGCATGACCCTAAACTAGCTCGTCGGTCCTCCTCAGGACCCTAAACTGATTCATTGGTCCTCCTCATGACCCTAAACTTGCTCGTCGGTCCTCCTCATGACCCTAAACTGACTCGTTGATCCTCTTCATGACCTTAAACTGACTGTCGATCCTTCTCATTACCCTAAACTGACTCGTCGGTCATTGTCATTACCCTAAATTGACTCGTCGGTCCTCCTCATGACCCTAAACTGACTCATCGGTCCTCCTCATGACCCTAAACTGGCTCGTCGATCCTCTTTATGACATTAAATTGACTCGTCGGTCCTCTTCATGACCTTAAACTGACTCGTCGGTCCTTCTCATTACCCTTAACTGACTCATCGGTACTCGTTATAACCTTAAACTGACTCGCACTGCATTACACTATACTTGTCATATATCATTTTTGCATTTTGCCCCATGAACTACGTTTTGGTCTGGTCCCTAGCAAAGGGATACGTAGGCAGCTCGATGAAAATTCGAGTATGACCAACATCATATGCATGCTTGTGTTTTTGGCCTAAGATTGACGGCTCAATCAAATGGATGTTGTCTTTCGGTCTTTGATATGACTTGCACCATGCATTTCTATGCAAGTTATATCAAAGAGGGACAACTGTAGACACCCCAATTTGACCCCGCCTAATATTTAGCAAATTCGATGATGAAAACAGGTGAAATGATGCCTCAGTACGATCCTCGGGAAGTGATCCAAACTCGGTATTTGAACCCAAAACCTTCAAACTAATAAAATCTTATCAAACCATCAAAACTTGCTGCCCAAGTAAGGCGACCGCCATGTTCATTATGGCGACCTCCAATAGAACCTCTCGAAAATCCTAGCCAAAAGTGGAAACCGCCACCTATAACCTGATGACCGCCAACTTGTATTGTGGCGACCGCCAACTCCAATTGGCCTGACATGCCCTAAAACGTGGCAACATCTCATTGGTTGAAAAACTCTATAAATATCGTACCCCTGGTACATTTGCAAGGATAGAATTTGAGAGAGAGGTTTAGTGAGAGAAACTTTGCCGAGCCACCGTGCAATCCGAGCCCCGATGTTGAAACCCTACCGAAATACCGAGATTCGAACCTCCGACGCCTACATTGAAACCTTGTTTGGATCACTGCCCGAGGATTAGACCACCGAGGCACATTCCCCGACTTGAGGATTCCCCGACAATCTAGGTAGCTCATTTGGATTCCCGATCCTTCTAACTCTATTTTCTCTCTTTTGGAGTGATTGGGTTAAATTCAATTTCAATTCACGCATTTCCTTCATTTATGTAGTTAAACTTGTTTATTGATCACATTGCCTCATTTAACTTAGTCGCTTTAATTAATTTCTTAGTTTGTACATTCATACTAATCACATTGTCTTTTTCTTTAATTTATTTATCAAATTAGTCCTAACATAACGTAGTGATACGACTAAACAATGTCGATATCGTTATAATACAAGCACTTACATAAAAATGGTTGTAATTGTTAATATTGTACCAATTTAATGCTAATCCTCATTTTAATGTTAATTTAATGTTTCTTTTGCTAATATCTTATACTTTTTTTTTCTCTTTTAATATTAGTTAACCTTTAGTCTAATGCTAATATTCCTTTCTATTTTCCTGTAATATAGTTTCATTTCCCTTTTAATATCTCATTTCTTTTTCTTTTTTTTAATGCTAATGTCCCATTTTACTTTCTTTTCTTTTCGTCAAATATTAGTTTAAGGTTCTTTCAATATCATTATTACAATGCTCTTCTCCTAGTATTCATTTTCTCTACTTTTAATTAGTCTAACTTTCTTTTAATAACATTCTGTTTTCTTTTCTTGTAATTTTGACTTAATGCACTTTTTCTTTTACTAGCATTAATTTAATATTTCTTTTCTAACTTTCATCTTCAAATTTCATTTTCTTTTCTTTTAACATTAGTGTAATTGTTTTTCTTAGTATTTTACTCTCTTTTCTTTTCTTTTCTTTTTTTATTATTAGTTTTATCTTTCCTTTCTTTTGTTCTTTTCTTTTTCTTTTTAATGTTGGTATTATCTTTCTTCATTTTGTTATACCCAAAAATCATAAAAAGATTTTTAAACTAGTTTATCACCTTTTAGTGTAATATTCTTTTCTTTTGTTTTTGTTTGCTTTTAAAAATGTAAATAGTTAGAATCTCTTTTCTTAGTATAATATTTTCTAAAACTCTTTTCATAAGTTTCTTTTATAAACCGTCTTTTAGGATCTTTTTTTATGCATCTTTTATTTTGTATTTTTCATTTCTCTTACCAATTCACCATGTTAACATCAATGCATGTTTTAGTTTCTTTATTTGAAAGCATGTTTAGGATAGTTTAATTTATCTTTTATAGCAAATCCATGTTTAGGTAATCTTAACAGCTTCCATCATGTTTTACTCTTTTGTTCAAGTTTCGATAGTTTAGTTCATTTTGATGAAATTGTATGCAGGTGTGTTATATGTATCATTTAGTTAGAAATTGCATGCCGTAGAACTTAAGATTTTTCCTTCAACACTTATTTTATTTGGCAATCTATATACGTATGTTATGCATTTTCTATATTTAATTTTGGATGTTCTCTTTTTGTCTATATTTTTTTTATTTGCATGCATTTGAGAAATCATATTAAGGAACCAATGACGATTAGTAGAGGCCAACCTCACGGTTGGGCGAACGGGGTGCCTGACACCTTTTCCGATTCGTACTTTAGCCTCCGAAATCTCTTTCTCTGGTTAAACGTTTTGTTAGATCTAAGCAACACAAGAGGGGGAGGTGAATTGGGTCTTTAAAAAAGGCAATAGTAATTTAAAACTTTTTTTAGAAATCTTTTAATATAGTAATAAAGCAAGATATGCAAATATATAATCAATGCAAATATTAAAAGATGAGGGATAGAGAAATAGAACCAGACACCA
>JAUMHN010008871.1:0-10118 GCA_032360265.1 Heliamphora ciliata | reverse complement strand
CTTAGCTTTTAGTTGTCCCGCCTTCATTCTGATTTTTTAGGTCTTAGCTCGACCTATTAATTCGTGATTGTCCTTTCCGATAAATCTAATTTTAAGTCGTAATTAGATTTTTAATCCTGCACATCGTCCCAACACAACCTATTAATTTGATGTCTAACTCGTCAGTCCTCCTCATGATCCTAAACTGACTATTCGGTCCTCCTCACGACCCTAAACTGACTCGTCGGTCCTCCTAATGACCTTAAACTGACTCGTATTTCATTACACCATACTAATATCTGCATCATGTTTCTTATTTTACATTTTGCCCCGTGAACTACATTTTGGTCTGATCCCTAGCAAAGGGGGTACGCAGCCAGCTCGATGAAAATACAAGTACAACCAACATCATATGCGTGCTTGTGTGTTTGTGGCCTAAGATTGGCGGCTCGGTCAAATAGTTGTTGTCTCTGGATCTTTGATATAACTTGCCTCATACGTTGCTATGTAAATTATATCAAAGAGGGGCAACTGTAGACACCCCAATTTGACCCCGCCAAATCTTAGGTGAATCCGATGATGAAAACAGCAAGAATAGTGCCTCAGTTCGATCCTCGAGAAGTGAACTAAGCTCAGTATTTGAACCCGAAACCTTCAAACCAATGAAATTTTGTCGAACCATCGAAACTTGCTGCCCAAGTAAGACGACCGCCATGTTCATTATGGCGACCATCAATAGAACCTCTTGGAAACCCTAACAAAAAAGGGCAACTACCACCTTCCAATATGGCGACCTCCAGATTACATTGTAGCGATCGCCATAGAACTTTGTAGAACCTTTTAAAAACATGGCGACCGACAACTTGCATTATGGCGATTGCCAACTCTAAATGGCCTGACGTATCCCTAAAACGTGGCAACATCTCATTGGCTAAAGAACTCTATATATACAGTACCTCTGGTACGTTTTACATAAGAGAATTGGAGTGTGAGGTTTTGAGAGTGAAGCTCTGCCGAGGTGCCGAGCAATTTTGAGTCCCAACGCCAAAGCCCTGCCGAAATACCGAGACCCAAACCTCCTACATTTAAGCTTTTCTTGGATCGCCACCCGAGGATCGACTCATTGAAGCACATTCCCGACTTGAGGATTCTTTGGCAATCCAGGTATTTTTCTTGGATACCCGGCCCTTCTAGCTCCATTTTCTACCTCTTTGGAGTGGTCGGGTTATTTTGATCATTTCATTCCAATTATATTCTTACATTGCTCATAGTTACTTTAGTTGTGTTTGAACTCAAAAGTTTAGCTTATTTGTTTATTTGTTTACTTATATTAGTATTTGAACGTCATTAAATAGTACTAACATAAATTAGCAATACGACTAATATTGTCGTTATTGTTATAATTCAGGCACTTACATAAAAATAGTTTTAATTATCAATATTACATCTATTTAAATTCTAGTATATTATTTTCTTTCTTTTTAGGTTAATTTAATGTCCTAGTTTTAATTACCCAAAATTTAAATAATTACCCAAAAAAATGTCCTAATATTTAATTTTCTTTTCTCTTCCTTTAGTTAGTCTAATTTATTTTATCCTATTTTATTTTCTTTTTTTTTCTTGTAACATTAATTTAGTGTTCAATTTTTTTTAGCATAATATTTATTTCCTAACTTTCATTTCTTTTCTTTCAATGGTAATGTAATTTTCTTCCATAACATTTATTTTATTTTTCTTTCTTTTCTTTATCATTAGCTTTATTCTTCTCATAATGTAATATTTTAATTTTTTTAATTTTATTATTAGTTTTAATTTTCTTATAAAGTTCCATTTAGCATTTCTTTTCTCCTAATATTTCCTTATAAAGTTCCATTTTTTTTTCTTTTATGGCTTTATTTTCTTTTGGTATTTATTTTATCTTTCTTTTTTCTTTTTCTTTTATTTCATTAAACTCCAAAAATTATAAAAAGTCTTTTTACCTAATTTTCATTCCTTAAACATGATTTTGATTTCCTTCATTTTCGTTTCAAATATAAATAGTCAAATTTCCTTTTGTTAATGTTCTATTTTCTACCATTTTCATTTTAGTATAATTTTCTTTGGTTAACTTTCTTTTTAATATAGGATTTCTTTTATGCATCTTTTATTTTATATTTAGCAATTTTTTTTTCATGTTAATGTTAACCTAGTTAATTTTTGTAATATACATGTTATAGTCACTTTCTTTAAAATTATGTTAAAAATAGTTTAGCTTATTTTTGTGACAAATTCATGTTTATGTAATTTTACAATTTCTAGCATGTTTGTATTCTTTTTCTTAAATCATGATAGTTAGCTTATTTTTGTAAATATTGCATGTGGGAGTGTTCCATATACCATTTAGTTAAAAATCGCATGCCATAGAACTTTGAATTTTTTATTTTGATATTTGTCTTATTTGGAGTGCTATATACATATGTTATGTATTTTTCATATTTGATTTCGAATATTCTTTCTTTGTCTTCATTTTCTTTATTTGTATGCATTTGAGAAATTATATTAAAGAACCAATGATGATTAGTAGAGGCCAATCTTACGGTTGGGCGAACGGGGTGTCTAATACATTCCCTAATTCATACCTTAACCCCCGAACCCTCTTTTTCTGATTAACGTTTTTAAGATCAGTAACTATTTTTATTTTTCTTAGTTTTTTTTAAAAACTAAGTGGCGATTCCATTTTTAATAAAAAGGGATTTTCAAAGTTTGGCTTTCAAGGTGTTAAAATATTTTTCAAAACATCTTTGAATCCTTTATTTTTGAACATTTTCTAAAACCCCAAAAATTCCAATGCCACAGCAGCAAAAAATAAAAAATAACTGAAAACAAAAATGCTGATAGTAAAGACACTGGTGGCTAGGTTCACATAAATCAGAGCTCTATCTATTCTTCTATGTTCTTTTTTACGACGTTATCTTGCACTTCATAACTTGGTATTTGAATCACCAAAGCAACATAAACGAAACTATGAGCTCGAAGAACTCAGTAAACCCATTACAAGTAAAGTATGCATCGATAGCTAATCACATCAATAGGTAGCAACAAATAAATAACAGATATATCAAAATGCATCGTGATTTAATTAATTACTAATAACTCCAATTAGGATTATCCTGGAACACTACCCAAACACACCCATATCATCTTCATCAACATCAAATCTAATACATGAGAAGTTTTTACAGTTCCTGCCAGATGATATCCTAGAATAATAATAAGACCCATCCTACAATTTATTTTTGCCAGATAATCATCCTAGAATTACAACCGAGAACACATCTGTATCTGCCTGATAAGTTATCATAAAATATACACCGGCCCACCTACGACGGAGGTCTGCTAGGTAACTTATTAAAAACCTCAACTCTACTAGATATTATCAAAGTTCGAACACTAGTGTAGCCTACGACGGGTGCACCTTGATAATATCCTTTATCACAACAAACCACGACATACAACTAACCCCTCGTAATTAACCCCGTTACGATTATTAACATGCAAAGTTTATTTATGTAACCTTCCTGATGAACACATTTTCAATAGTTAAAATCATGCTAAATTCATGATGATTATCATTCTGCGATACGAATCATACTATAATGAAAAACGACAACTTAACATGCAATCATCAATAACAATATAGGATATCTAAACATGCATGAATCGATAAATAAATAATCTTATAATCAAACAAAATGTGTTAAGTTCTAGTTTGAATTCGAGTTTTCTTAAATTCAGAATATCATAAATATTTAAAAATTCAGCAACTATATGATTATAGGATTCATCGAAATAATTAAATATTAAAACGACGTAAAACTAGTGATTCAGTTATTTTTTTTTTCAGTTTTCAATTAATGGTTAAAACTAAAATCCAAAGAAGTGAATAAATACCGATGCGTTGCGAAACTATTGATTTCAGTTACCTTTTTTGGTTTTCTACGACGGCACGACGATAACAGCTTTGGTTTGAAACGAAATGGTTTAGACTCTTTTTTAATTCTACAAATCTAGAAACTTATTCTCCTCTTTCTTTCTAAAACAAAAAAAACAAAGAACGGTTGGAGAACGAGAAGAAAATAGAACGCCAGAATAATAATTGAATATTATTTGTAACGATCAACAAAATAAAGGCAAATTTAGATCTTACCGGTCGAAAACAAAACCGTTGATCCGTGCAAAAATGCAGGCTGATTTCCTCCCCCGAACTCCTTCCCGGCGGTGCACTGTTATTATGATTTACTAATCCCCAAGCTACTAATGCGGCGCAAGGATTTTTGATTAGGCACCTTTAACGCTAATGGGTATATATATATATAAAGATTTTATATATTTAAAAATAATTA
This sequence comes from Heliamphora ciliata, assembly GCA_032360265.1. NCBI lineage: Eukaryota > Viridiplantae > Streptophyta > Magnoliopsida > Ericales > Sarraceniaceae > Heliamphora > Heliamphora ciliata. The sequence continues at coordinate 5,757 of JAUMHN010008871.1, read as the reverse complement.
TTTTATTTATTTCTTTCTTAATTCTTTTGCCTTCCAAAAAAAATTATTGCATTCTAAAAGATATTTCTTTCCTAAAGAGATTATTACCTTCTAAAAAAATTATTATACTATTAAAATATTTATTATTATTTATATATCTTATTTATTATTATATTTATTAAAAAATATTTGATTTATTAAAAAAAATTTCTCGGAAGCTTGGGTCGTTACAAAAAATGTGAAAATTAATTTTGGATTTTAATTAATTAAATAAAAAAATATTTAATCTAAATAAATTATTATTTTTTAAAATTGTGTAACTAAAATAAAATAATTGAATACCTTTAATCACTACCTTAGCTGAAAAACTAAAGAAAAAACTGTGTATTCGTCGAATTTTACTTGTTACGCATTAAAACATGAAAAGATGGTTTAACAAACTAAAATATTTGAAATCATGTATACAGAAAGAAGTTTTGAACTCTTTCAGATTGTGTAGATTTTGAAATTAATAAATTTATTTTAATTAAATAAATTTTTATAACCTTCAAAAATATTTTAAAAATCTAAGTGGAAGAGAAAATTTATTCACATATAAATTATGCGATCTCCATCACCAGTTTATAAGTGATGTAATTAAATCCTGAATGTTGGCAGTAAGGCCTTTCTCCCTATCGGATAAATTAATTGCGCTATCGCTAGTACAAACCTCATTTAGGGATAATTCTAGATAATTGTTAGTGTAGATCACTTCTCCATCTGAATGGTTCATTGCAAAACAATTGATTTGGGATTAGGTGGTGGTTAACACTTAGCTGTAAATAAATAGTATCATCTCCATCTGAGTCACTGCTATTATTTACGAGACCGAATTAAAGTCAACTAATTAATTTTACTTAGTAGGGTCAGTTGCCTAGATAGTAAAATTAATAAAAATTAGCCTGTCTGGACAAACGATGGATAGTAGACATCCTCCCATTAAGGAATGCTATTCACAGCATGCAAGGCTGCAGGTGAATTTCTTTTAAAATGTTAGAAGGAACCAATTTAAAATAAATTTAAAATTTTATTCGTCATAATTAACGGCTATTTTTTAATTATGTGATTCTCATTAGTAAAATGGCTTTCAATCCTCCCGCGCCTATACTCAAAGAAAATAAACTTATGGGACCAAACTACGTTAACTGGAAAAGAAATTTAGACATTGTCTTAACTGTTGAGAACTATAAGTTTGTGTTAACTGATAATTTTTTTACCAGTACCTAATGAGGAAGCGACCGAACAGAAAATCTAGGTCCATCAAAAGTGGCAGAAAGCTGATCAGATGGCTCGCTATTACATTTTAGCTTCTATGTCAAATATTTTACAGCATCAGCATCAGTTTATGCCTAATGTCTATGACATGATTATGAACCTCAAAGAAATATTTGGGGATCAAAATCGTGCTGTTAGGCAGGTGGCCATGAAATTTCTTATGAATGCAAACATGGATGAAGGCACCCCAATTAGGAATTAGGTTCTAAAGATGATCAGTCTTCTGAATAAAACTAGAGATCCTAGGAGCTGAAATTGACGAAGAAACCCAGGTGATATCATACTCCAGTCACTGTCTGATAGCTTTAAGCAGTTTTGCCTGAACTATACCATTAATAAGCTTAACTTTTCATTGGCAAAACTTTTTAAAGAACTTCAAGCAGCTGAGGGTGTTCTTAGGAAGCCATGTTCTGTATATGTGGCTGTAAAAGATTTTTCCTCTAAGTCAGAAGGCAAGTAGAAAAAAAAATTTTAGACATAGGAAGGCACAGGTCCAAAAGTAGTTAAGGGATCAAAAACATGTGTGAAGAAGCCAAGAGACAAGTGCTATCATCGTAACCAGTTTAGGTATTAGAAAAATCAGTGTCCGATTTTTCTCAGTAAGCAAAACAAACTAAGTAATTTCTGTTCACTAGTGGTTGAAACATATTTAGCGGTGTTATCTACTAGAACCTCGATGTAGATACGAGAGCCACTAATTATGTCTGTAATTCTTTACAGGGGTTTCAAAAAATCAAGAAGCTCAGTGATGGAGAAATATACCTACATATGGGTAATAATACAATGATGACAGCAGTTGCAGTAGGAGATATCGCTCTTTGTTTTAGTAGAAATAAGATTTTACTTTTAAAAGATTGTCTTTATGTACCTTCGATTAGAAAAAAAATAATTTTGGTTTCTAGTTTAATAAATGACAAATATTCTGTTCATTTTGATGACTCTGTGGTTATGTAGAAAAATAAATATTTTATTTATTCTGGTACATTGGTGGATCATTTGTATGTCGTATCTCCTATCTCTTCTACACTGCAACTAACTAAATTGAATAACACATCTAATTTACCACATAAGAAAAAATTTTCTTTTTTAATGAACCAAATAATTCTTTGGCGCTTACACTTCGATCATATTAATCTAAAAAGGATGAAAAGACTGATAAAAAATAAACGTTTGAGTTTATTGAAAGTGATTCCAGTCTGTGAATCTTGCTTAGAGGATAAGATGATCAAGAGACCCTTCTCGGCCAAAGGCTATAGAGTTAAAGAACCATTGGAACTGCTTCATTCTGATGTATGTGGTCCTATGACAATCCGAACTAGAGGTGACTTGGAGTATTTCGTCAGTTTCATTGATGACTACTTAAGTATGAATATACTTACCGTATGCATCGTAAGTCTAAATGTTTTGAAAAATTTAAAGAATTCAAGGCGGAGGCTGTTGCGCTAGGATTTTGGGGTTTTTGAGTTCAAAAATAAGGGATTTTAAGAAATATTTAGAAAATATTTTAATACCTTGAAAACTAAATTTTAAAAATTTATTTTTGTTGAAAATGGAGTCACCACTTGATTTTTGAGAAAAATCAAGGAAAACAAAAATGACCTACTGATATTTAAAACGTTAACAAGAGAAAATAAGGATCCGAAAGCTAAGGTACGAATCGGGGAAGGTGATAGGCACTCCGTTTGTCTAATCGTGAGGTTGATCTCTATTAATTATCATTGATTTTTAATTAAATTTCTTAAATGTATACAAATACAGAAAATAGAGGCGAAGAGAGAACGTTCAAAATCAAATAAGTAAAATAAATAACATATGTATATAGAATGCCAAAACAAAGCAAATAAAAAAAAAATTCTAAATTCTACGACATGTATTTTCTAGTTAAAGGATCCATAGAGCAAACCCGCATGCATTACTATAAAAATTAGCGTGATTCAAATAAAAATAAAAAATGCTAAAAATCACTAAATTCAAACTATACTAAAAGTAAATATGACTTTTCTAACAATATTACCAAACAACTTAAAATATCCCAAGCTATTCTAGATATGATTTTAAATGAAGCAAACAAAGTATACTTTAAAACTATCATACTAAATATGCATATTATCAAATAGCCCAAAATTATATTAACATGATTTTAGACAAAAAAAATCAAAGTATGCTTTCTAAGTGATTACTATCAAGTTAGTTATTAACTAAAAACAAAACAAAATAAAATAAAAGAGATGCCATTGAAAAGAAATGAAACTTAAGATCAAAAGATTTTGTGAATTTTAATGTTTAAACAAAATAAAAGAAAAGAAAAACAAAAGAAAATATTATTAAAGGAAAAAAATTAAACTAACATTAAAAGATTTTGTGAGAAAAGAAAACTAAAAAGATATCATTAAAGAAAAATTAAATTAATATTAAAAGATTTAATGCATAAAAGAATAAAAATAAAAACAATACTATTAAAGAAAAATTAAACTAACATCAAAAGATTTTGTGAATTTTAATGTTTAAACAAAATAAAAGAAAAGAAAAACAAAAGGGGTATATTATTAAAGAAAAATTAAACTAATATTAAAAGAATTTGAAAATTTTGATGTTGAACAAAATAAACGAAAAGATAAACAAAAAGAATTTTTTTTTGGGTAATTAACTGTAACATTTAAAGAAAAAAAAGAATACTATTAAGAAAAAATTAAACTAACATTAACAGATTTGGTGCATAAAAGAAAAGAAAAATAGAAATGATATTATTAAGAAAAATTAAACTAATATTAAAAATAACAAATGTAAATAACGACTATTATATAGTAATATAACAGCCATTTAACTAAGATATATAAAATATGGATGTAATATCGATAATTACAACCATATGCATGTAAATGTATTGATTTTGACAATAACAACACCGTAAGTCGTAATTGCCAATTATGTTTGCACTATTTAATAAATTAATGTGTTAGGTGCAAATGTGTAATGTGGATAAAGCAAACAATCTAAAATTTGATTTGTAATATGAATTTAACTAGTTTAATCTAATCTAAACATGCTTAGCATAAATAAACTAAAATTCATAATTTAATTAAATAAAGAAAGATAATTAAATCAACTACATAAGTGGTATTAATAAAGCATCCAAGAGAGAAGAAATGGAGATAAAAAGGCTGGGAATCCAAACAGAATACCTAGATCGCCATAACTCGGGTGATGCTTCAAGTCGGGGAGATGTGTTTCAACGATCCAATCCTCAATTAATAATCCAGTCCAAGTGTAGGAGAGTTAAGGTTTCGGTATTGATGATCAGTTTCTCGATACTTTAGCAGGGTGTTGGTGTCAGGATTCTTTTGTCTTTCGATCCATCAGAGCTTCGATATCATACCAGAGGTACGGTATTTATAGAGCTTTTTAACTAATAAAATGTTGATACGTTTTGTGATGCGTCAAGCCATTTAGAGTTGGCGGTCGCCATGTATGAAGTGGGCGGTCGCCATATATGAAGTGGGCGGTCACCACAAAAATCAAGTTTCCAAGGGTTTCTTATGGCGGTCGCCACAACGAAGTTGGCGACTCCATGGTTCAAATGTGGTGGTCGCTGTGGTGTTGGGATTTAGGGGGTCATTTTGAAAAATGTTCAAAAATAAAGAATTCAAAGAATGTTTAGAAAAATCTTTTAACACCTTAAAAATTAAATTTTATAAACCCCTTTTGTTGAAAATAGAGTCGGCACTTAGTTTTTAAAAAAAACTAAGAAAAATAAAATTGGCTACTGATCTTTAAAACGTTAACCAGAGAAAAAGGGTTCGGGGGCTAAAGTACGAATCGGGGAAGGTGTTAGGCACCCCGTTCGTCCAACCGTAAGGTTGGCCTCTACTAATCATCATTGGTTCTTTAATATAATCCCTCAAATGCATGCAAATAAAAAAAATAGGGGTGAAGAGAGAACATTCAAAATTAAGTATAAAAAATACATAAAATATGTACATAGCACCCCAAATCAAAACAAATAAAATGGTAAAATCCTAAATCCTATGACATGCAATTTCTAACTAAAGAATACATGGTACACATAACCACATGTAATATTATTTAAACAATCTAAACTAGCATGATTTGGTTAAAAGAATAAAAATATGCTAAAGTTACTAAAATTACCTAAACATGAATTGCAAACAAAAATAAGCTATACAATATGTACAATACACGTATTATTACCTAAAAGTTGTAAGGAATATATAAAAAGTTTTATGTTAAAAACTAACTAAAATAATAAAATCTAATAACAAATATTTTTAATTTAAAGAAGAAAGAGATGAAAGAAAACTTACAAAAAACTTATTAAGCCAAAATAAAAAGGGTTTAGAAAATACTTTCAAACTAATAAAAAGGAAACCTAACTATTTACATAAAAGATGAAAATAAGAAAAATAATAAGAACATTAACTAGCATAAAAAGGTATTTTTATGATT
>JAUMHN010008860.1:0-10118 GCA_032360265.1 Heliamphora ciliata | reverse complement strand
CATGAAAAATGAAGAAGAATGGAATCCCGGGCCTTTGTCATCGACTTTTCGTCACTTCTTGACCCTTCCAAATTGGCTTCCTAGCTTCCCTCAATCTGTTGTCTTCTGAAATCTAAGATATATCAATCATGAAACCAAGCCACCTATTTATAGGTGTGCTTTCCGTCAGTAATTTCAGTCTCCAGGTCCAACTCTACCTGCGCGCCCCGTCCGAACGCCAGACACTATGTCTGGATGCTTTTATGTTTCATCCGGATGCTAGACTCTTCCGTCTGGACACACTTCTTTCTGTTAATGTTTTGTGCAGACGCTCGTTAGGACGTAATCATCATATAAACTTTCCATCCGGACGCCGTCTGGATGCGATTCCTACTGGACAAATTCCATTTGGACGTTGGATTCGTCTGTTTGGACGCAACTTCTATGAAAATTCCCATTTTTTCCCTCTTCTCCGTTTTGTCCCATTTTACACCCTTTTCTCCTCTAATCCACTCCCGATGATGCTGTTGACAAAAACACTACAAAACAATTTATTAATCATATTTTTGAGGCTTCACATAGTGTATTTTGCAGAATATGATCGACACTTTTACGTATCGCTCAGCTTTCCTTATTTGGCCATGAAACTCTCGGGTAGGATGAAGACCATGTTGCAATCCATAGGCTCTTTTTCCTTGCTTGAATAGGCCATCTTATTAGAACTTGGTTGATTCTGTGTTATTATCCCCTGTATCTTTCTTGGCCTGTAGTCGTATGCTGGATTTGTTCGAAACTACACCAGTCTTCTCTTCTTATCCTCTGAATTTTCCTCGGTTGCTTCCCTAGCTCTTTAGTCGGCCTATCTCATTCTCTACATTCTCCATTTTTGCGATCTGGATGGGATCCTTTTTGGTTAAGGAAACTTTGGGTGCATAACTCTTACCCATTGACCCGGTGAGGATACTAGCGGTCTCACTGTTCTTGGCCATTCCTGCCTGGCATTCCTTTGAAAAATTAGAGTCCTGCCCCCCGAGTACTGAAGACGTTGAAAAACTGATTCTCCCTTTTGACCTAATTTTTTTTCTATCGCTGATTTTTCTTTTTCAAAGAACCTAAACTCTCCTTTGTCTATCCTATCCTGAATATCATTTCTAAATGTAATACAATTGTTTGTAGTATGATTCTTAGAATTGTGGTACTTATAGTATTCTTTATTTTTGAGCACCTCTAGTGGTGAAATCTTGTGCCCTACCGAGAATATGAGCATCTTGTCTGCAAGTAGTTGGTCAAAAATCTGATATGCCTTTGTAATGTTAAAAGTATAGACTCTGGTAATTTTTGGCAATGCCAAGGATCCTTGAGACTTGGTAGGCTCCACCTTAACAAAATCTTTGCAAATATAAGAATTTTTGTTGATGATTTCTATAACTGCTATCTCGAGCTTAAAGTGGGCCTCTGGACTTGCCACAGTATAATTTGGGTGACGATAATATGTTCCCTTATAAGTCGCCTTTCTGTCCTGCTCCTCGCGTACTATATACTCATATCGCACGGTCCGTGCCGCCAGCTTGAACAGATCTCGAAACTCCATCCCTTTAAATTTCTTTTGCAGTTCAAAATCTAGACCATTTTGGGTTAACCTGACATATTCTATTTCTGGAAAGACCACCTTGCATTTGAGCCAGGCCTTTTTATACCTTGAGATATAAGCCTCCACTGATTCTCCCGGTAGCTGGTGCATCCTTGATAATTCTATCATAGTAACCTCTGGTTATGTCCTGTAAAACTATTGATGGAATAATTCCTCCAACTGAGGCCAGCTTTGGATTGAGTTTGGTGGTAGATTTATATACCAGGTAAAGGCAGTATCAGTCAAAGAGTTAGCAAAGATCTGAGCCTCCAAAAATCATTACCACCTGCTTCTCCACATTAGATAGTGAATCTTACCACATGTTCAACAATAGAATAATGATCTTCTCCTAAAAATAGAACGAATTCTGGGACCCTGTACCCTCTAGGAAACTCATACATCCTGTTAATAGCATTTGAATATGGTTTTTGGCAAATTGGCCTTCTAATTTGACTGAGAGCAGGTTCGAACTGCTCTTGAACAATATCAATGACTTACTCTCTATTGAAAGTGATGTTTTGCTGCTGTGGAGGATGGTTGAAATTCCTAAAGTTTATCGGAGGTTACCTCCCGAGTTCCTGATTAACACCAGTGTAAAGTGGATTGGGATCTTTCTAGGGGCTTGCTTGCCTAGTGGACGGTAAGTTGAATCGTTGGTAAGCACCATTTCCTTCGTTCATCCTACCTCTTCCTTGGCTTCTAGTCTAATCTTCATTATGCCCCCGAGTGCTGGATTGCTAGAGGATAATCAAAGATGGGACATTGGAAGATTATGTGGCATTGGGGGTGGTTGGCATACTTTTGGTTGATTCGCTACCTCATTGTGTCCAGTAGGGATAAACATTATCACTTTCTCGTTAATTAGAGCCATAATTTGTATGATTATTATGGTCATATCGTGTATTAGTGCCGTAAATGACTGTGAAAACTCATTGTTAGACTTTTGGAGGTAACCCTTAAGCGTTTCGGCCAAGCTCGGTGACTAATGTGATTCTTCATCTGAACCTTCTGGTGAAGAGTTTCTAGTATGTTGGCCAATGGATGCCTTCCCTTGACCTCTTCCAGCCATATTACCTCTTTATGACACCTGGGTCCCACTGGGCGTGCCAAAAATCTATTGGCATTCGTGCTGAATTATGTTTAGGACTTAATGATGTGGTGCGGGCATGACAGGATAAATGCGTTCAATTGTATTTGAAATTGCGCCAACCTGACTCCAAACCAGGACAATTGTGTGTAGCTCGAAGCAAAAGCTACTAGTTTAATTTTTGCCTCAATCAAGAGGACTTCAATAATTTTCAAGTGTCTTTTGAATTAAAATAAACAAAATTTGTAGGATAAATAAATAAAAATTGAGACTTGGCTCAAAATATCTTTATACTGAATGATGTATGAACTGAAACAAAGATCACGGCTAAAACTATGCCTAATGAGAATAAAATTGAATCTAATCTAACAAACAGAAATGAAAGGAGAACGAACTAATGGATCTAGATTTGGAAATAAAAAGATATGTAACTACAAGATAAAGAAATAAAATAAGCTCAAATCTTTTGATATGTGTCTTCTCGTTGTTGTCGCCTCTGCTCTTCTTATAGCCAATCTGCATGACAACCCATTTTTAAATGACACCGCCGCCACCTTTCTAGGGAATCAGTTACATTGTGATTTTTTCAAGTATGACCCAAACATAATAATATCTAACATACTTCATATAGATATAACGGATATTGCAAATTATGTCTTTCAATCTTTATATGAGTATTTTGAATAATTATATAATTTATTTTACTTTAATTTTTGAATTTTATGTTTTTTACATAAAACAAAAGAAAAGAAGAAAAAATAAGTAGATTTTGATAGGACTAACGATATATAAACATTGTTATGCTAGATTAAAATGATTAAGAGTCCGATTGGGAACTAGCTTAATTGCTTTTTTGCGTTTTTAGATAAAAAGCTAAAATGAGTTCAAAATAAATTATTTAATAACTTAGCTTTTAAGCTAGTTTCTTTTTAAATTAATTGTTTGGGTAAAAAGTTTGCTTTTTTACTTTTTGTTCAAAATAGATAATTCTACACTTCTATATATTTGATATTAACAACTATATATAGTTGATAATGGCAATAAATGCGTTATGAATAAGGATTATTATTGTATTTTAAAAGTAGTAAAAATTTAAATAGAATATTCTAGAAATTTATATTTTGATTTGACATTTTTATCCAAAAAGCCTAAAATTCAAGGTTGCCAATCAAGGCCTAAGACTAATTTAACTTTCAAATTCAAAACTAAAAAATAAAAATATCTAAAATTTGGCTAGAATGTTTACTTATAATTTAGTGAACTAAACTAATCAAAATATTCGTATTATTTCAAAAGTGAGCAAGGTTAACTGTTATGTAAGAATTTGAATAATTTGTGAGAAAAACTATTTATTAAAAATTAGTAATACTAATAAATAATAGTGCATTGATATGTGCATAACACATCTTCGTTGCTAGCTTTTTCTATATCTAAAATCAGTTTTGACTCACATCTAGTCATATAGATAGACTTAGGATTGACTATATGAATCGTTTTACATTACTTTGCTCTATTAATAGCTATATTTTTAATTAGTTTTAATAATTTGCATCCTTTCTTAATACGACATTTTATGCTAATTGAGGTCTACCTTTCCGAACAGTATTTTTATTACCCATAATCTTGTCAGTTTTTTTTACTACTACATCAACTGGTCTACGTTATATGTGTTAAAAATACCATAATCTATTTTTTCGTAACTTATCCTTAATTGTTGTGATTTCTACCATTCCACAAATATTTTTATTCATAATTTTATCCTTTTTAGTCTTAACACACATCTATCTTAACATTCTCATTTCAGCAACACTCATAATATTTATGTCATATTTCTTAGTAGTCTAATATTCTGTCCCCGTATAGAGTCGCTAATATAGTAGTTACCATATAAAAGTTTTCTTTTGATTTTTTTAGGTATCTATCGCTAATATAGAATGCCAGAAACATCCCTCCACTTGAGCAAGCTAACTTTGATTCTATGAGTTACATTATTTGTAATCTCTCCATCATTGTTGACAATCAAACTTAGATAACGAAAATATTTACTTTTGAGTATATCTTGGTTTTGACTTTACTTCTCACTATTAATACTCCTATTACTACTAAAATTATATTTTATATATTTAGTTTTGTTCATACTTATTCGATATTTTTTTTATTCTGAAGTTTCTCTTCACATTTGTAACTTAGCTTTTACTTCACTCCTAGTATCATCTACTAAGATAATATCACTAGCAAACAATATACACCATAGATCCTCCTCCTAAATATATCTAGTCAGTGTACCTAAGATAAAGAGATAAGGACTTAAAATTGATCCTTGGTATAACTACTGTAAGACCCGATTTCTTTTCTTTTTCATAAAGAGATAAGGACTTAAAATCGACGTGTTGGTTTTTGCTTCATCATAGTAGAACAACATGTGTATATGTGTTTTACGCTTGTTCGGGTTTCGAAAAGGGCAGGTTTGGTTTGGTTTGGGGCTATGAAACATGTTTCCAGTCGCAAGGGTTGTTTTCTCCATCATCTAGTTAATTGGACTAGGTGATCCAGTCGACTGGGTTGACAGTGTGTGGATCCAATCGACTGGATTGGGTCGGTGGATGTTTTTTAAAATTCCAGTAGCCTTTTTAGTCGACTGGATTGGGTGATCCAGTCGACTGGATTCTTGTTTGGGTGTGGCCTATAAATATCTAGTCTTAGATATTTTCTTAGATATTTTCTTTTACACATCAAAGCTCCACCTTTTCTCTAATTTTTTGGTGGGCTCGGGATTGATTTTTGGCGATTGAATAACAAATTCTTGCTATCCACGCCGGGGGCTTCACGTTCCTCTGGATGAAATCTTGTTTCGTCGAGGTTTATTTTTCGAGACAGCGAGTTTTTAGCTCAACGAGGTAGGATCCTAGACTATCTTTTTGTTAAAGGGTGCTACATACGATTATACGCTTTTCTACTATGTGAAAATGCTATAAATGTTGAATTTTGTGTTTAAACCATATTTGTTGGACAAAAAGCATGTTTTGCTTTATTTTATGGTTTATTACATGTTTTGGACGTGTGGATGTTCGTGGTTTTCAAAAAGATGGTTTAAAAATGGAAAGATTTATGAAAATTTATAAAAACTTAGCTTTTGGAGGTTTGGAGCTAACCCTTGGGGTTGAGTCTCAATTTTTAAACGTTTTGATAGAAAAGGTGAAAACATTTTGAAAATATTGTTTGGTCTCCATGGTTAATAGATGACGTGGCGGATGGCCGTTGGATATTTTGTACATAATTAATGTACTGTTTTAAATATTTTCGTAGTCGAGCTACGGGTTATTTTTAATGATTCGATAGATGTGCCGTAACAGTGCGTTTGTATTTGGGCCGCCATTTCTCCTCGGTGAAAGTTTAAAAATTTTGGGCAAGTAGCTTCTTTGCTCTTTCGGATTAATCCCCATAAATGAAGTGGTTAGTAGAGGCTTCACTCCTTTAGGTTAATCCCTGTAAATGAAGTGGTTGCCCCTGTGTGAGGTATGTGTTGTTGTGACTTCGTATAGTACTTGTCATTACCTAATAGGTCTTTGTATGGCTTGGGTCTAGGGTAATGGGTATGAGTCTATAGTTGTTACATCTGTTTCGGGTGTGACAGAGTCGGTGCACAAGGATCATTGTCGGTTGTGTGAATTGAGTGAAAAATAACGTTTTGTTATTATTTTTCTTTAACTGTTAGACGTTATTTGCATTGTTTGAAATGTGTAATTTTAAGGAAGAAAAGCCGTTTTGAGGCTCGTGTGAGTTGGATGAAAACTTGTGGTTTTGAAAAGAGAAACCGTTTTGAGGCTCGCGTGGTTCAATCGATTTTTATGCTATATGATTGTATATCCTGCTTTACTACTCTATAGTCTATTTTTATTGGGCTTCAGCTCATATTGTGAGATTTGTGAAAAACTTTTTTCAGGTGTTTGAGATCACGAGAGATGATCTGGAGGAGCTGAATGGGGCGGAAGATCTTTTAGTATTTCTTTTTGTTTCTTTTGGATCATGTAATATTTTACATGTTTATGGTGTTGGAACCGTGTGTTGTAAGCGATGTGGCAGATATATCTAATGCATGCATGTATTTTGAGAGTGAGACATCAGGTTATGTGTTGGTTTTCACTTGTTTGATTTTATCATTTTTAAATGTGATCATGCCTCGAGGAAGGATTTTGGGTTATGTTCTGGTGGGCTTTTCTTTTAAATAAACCCTCGGTAGTGCATTTTACAATGGCTTTAGCCTCGTTTTGGCGTTATGGTCTTGACACATTTGTGTTTGGACAATTTTGGTGGATCGTAGTATCTCAAAACGGATGTTTATAGGTGTTTTGCGTGACCTAGAGTTTGAGACGTGACAAATTGGTATCAAAGCTCTGGGTTCGAATACCTAAGAGCTGTGGAAAGAGGGTGCATCTGTTAGGGTTAGTATACTGAAAATTATATTTTTAGTATTTAATTTTATAAAATTAATTTTTTATTTTATCAGAATCTTTATGAGTAATATATGTATATCATTGCTTCAATGTTATGCATAGATGTCCGATATTTTGTATAGTATTTAATCTGATGTGCAGAGTACGGTTTATACACAGAAGATTAGATTTTATGTTCTTGCATAATATAAGTTTTATGTTCACAGCTTAGATGGAAATGGACATACCATCGGTACGACTGTGGCACAGAGTTTTAGTAGGCCTATCTTGATTACGGAGAACAGAAAATAGCGTAGTCTATTGTTTCGACTCTCTGTACTAGTACACTTTGTGTGTATTGAACGGGACATTTTGGGTAATTAATTTTATACTGACTATATAAATTAATTCACACCCCAAGGTTATTATAGATAGTGCTTATCCTCTTAATTTGAAAATAATTATTGATTTGCATATATTCAATATTCGTTGTTTTAATTCATTAGAGGGTTCGATCTTATATAGGTCTATATTCCCGATGAGTTGGATAGCGGTATTATTCATAGAGAAAATATTAATTATTGACGGAATCCACGTCCCGAAAGATCGAAATTGACGATACCTCCTTAAGGATGCTTATAAGTTTTGACCGGGCCAAACCCTACAAGTGGATTTGATTATCCGACGGTCAAATAAGTTAAGAAAAAGGGCTTAAAGAATATCAAGATGCCGATTAAATTAAATTATCAGTAATTAAATTTAATTGGTGGGTATCGAAAATCTTAACGTGCGAAGAAATGGTAAGCATTTAATAACAGGAGCTCAATGCAAAAAGGTCTTGAGATTATGAGTCAGAGTGCAATTATAATTGTTTAGTAGTGTGAACTGTAATTCAGTATTTTATGAAAATTGCAGAAGCCGCTGCGTCTTTTCATAATTACAGAAATCGCTGGTAGGTATCTGTATTCAACTGAAAGTTTTATTCATAATTACTCCACAAGTCTCTGCTGTAACCATATATATATGCGGGTAAGCTGAACCAGTTTTATATCATAACAAATCATATTTTTTGTCTTTTAATATGAAAAATAACTAGGTTCTGTCGGTACGAGTTCTCGATAGTCCGTAACCCTCACTATGTTCAAGAATCGTGTAAGAAAATACAGTAGAAGATCTAACAGAAGTTTCAACTCGAAATCAAATCGTAGTTGAAGAATCGATCGACAAAAGTTATTTTTCTAAATTAATTTTGATTGCACGGGTTTTATTTTGAACGTTCGTCGTCAAAAGTTTTATCTGGAGCCCGTTTCGGCGTTTTTGCCCGTCCAGTTAATATTTTACCAAAAATCGTAATGATCTTGGTAGTTTTGCCTCCAACAATTGGTATTAGAGCCGTTTTGTTTTCTGTTTACAGTTTATCGGGGCCGGATAGATTTAGAACTATTGTTAAATTTGTTTTGTAGGCGTTCTAAATCTCAGTTTTATGATTATTTTTTATTTTCATATTTGATTGAATGTGTGGATGATGATTTAATTTAATTATTTTTAACAATGAGGGTTGATTGTGGTAGATTGATTGTGAACTCTACGGAGATATAGGATCAATGTAAAAATAATTATTTTTCGGTTTCTAGTTCTTCTATTTTTTTAAATAAAAAAATTAAGAAGAAACAAGAACACGCGGCGGTGGCACTTGGGATTTTTCATGATGATCATGGCAGTTTTCAAAAATAAAAAACAAAGCAAATCCAAACAGTGTTAATCCCAGCAGTGTGTTGATCTCCAAGCAGTTTTCATCCAAACAAACCGCTAGTTTCCAAGCACCAAGCCAGCAGCGCCCAAACAGCGATTTTCCAAGCAGTTTCCATCCAACACACAACAGTGGTTTCCAATTGGGATTTTCTCATTGATGATTCTTGGGAGTTGTGCTTCAAATCAAAAACAGTAATAGTTTTCATCCAAAGTAGCCGCCGGTTTTCAAAGGAAGATAGCAAGCAATTTTTTTTTAAACACTGTTTCGGCATTCCAGGCAACGTACAAAGCAGCGTTTTTTCAGCAAAAAGAAGTTGTTTTTTGCCAAACGTTGCCTTAAGGCACAGAAGGCAATAGCTTGTGGAGCAACAGTTTCGGTTTTCCCAAAAACGTTCCAAACTGTAGCAAATCAGAAGCAATTCCTTGCAATAAAGCTGCGGTAATCCCATGCGCTGTCAACTGAATACTGTTGTGGTGCAAATCCAAATAGTGGAGCAGTTTCAGCAATTTCTGATCATTGTATCGGAATACACACGGGCGCAAAATAGTTTTCGTGAATTCCAGCGCAATTCCAGTGCAAACAGTGGCGCAATTTCAGTGCAATTCCACAGCAGCGGCATAATTCCAATCAAACCAGGCGCAAGTAGCGGTTTCCAAGTAAACTGTTTCGGTGATTTGGAATTATCCTGTAACCAGTAGAATTCTGCAGTAATTAAAAGACTGAAAGCTTCTCTTAACAGAAAATTAAAACTTTTTAGAGTGTCGATTCGATCATAAAATCGGGATATATTTACTTTATATTTAATTTATTTTATATATATTAACTGCGTGCATGATAAATATTAATTTTATTTATCCTGTTCATTTAATTAATTTAAAATTTTGATTTTAATTAAAATATTTTGTAATGGAAAATAAAATTAAGTTTTAATTAATTAATTAATTAATTAAATAGAAAAATTTTAGATATTTTATTTTTTACAAAATATCACGTTTAAAAATGTTTTTTTTAAATGGATATCTTGAAAAAACGTGAGAATTAATTTCGAATTTTGAATTAATTAAATAAAAAAATATTTAATCGAAATAAATTATTATCTTTCAAAAAATGTGAAATGAAAAATAAAATAAATAAATATCTTTAATTACTACCTTAGCTAAAAAGTTAAAGGAAAAACTGTGCATTTACTAAATTTTATTTGTTACGCATTTAAACACGAAAAAATAGTTTGATAAA
>JAUMHN010008850.1:0-10120 GCA_032360265.1 Heliamphora ciliata | reverse complement strand
TGCATATCTATTTTATTTATCATGTTAATTTAATTAATTTAAAAATATAATTTTTATTAAAATATTTTGTAATGAAAAATAAAATTAAGTTTTTTTAATTAATTAATTTTAATTAAATAAAATAAATTTTAAATATTTTATTTTTTTACAAAATATCACTTTTAAGATGATTTTTCATAAAATCGGATATCTTTAAAAACGTAAAAATTAATTTCGGATTTTAAATTAATTAAATAGAAAAATATTTAATCGAAATAAATTATTATTTTTCAAAAAATATGAAACGCAAAATAAAATAAAGAAATGTCTTTAATCACTATCTTAGCCAAGAAGTTGAAGGAAAACTGTGTATTTATCAAATTTTATTTGTGACGCATTAAAATACGAAAAGATAGTTTAGTGTATCAAAATTTTTAGAATCATGTACACAGAAAGATGATTGATTCTTTTATATCGTGTGGTTTTCAAAATTAATAAATTTATTTTAATTAAACGAATTTTTATAACCCTAAAAAATATTTTTAAGATCTAAATGGGAGAAAAAATTTATTTACAAATAAATCCCGCGATCTTCATCACCAATTTGTAGGCCATCAACTAAATCCTGCGTGTTGCCAGTAAAGCCTTTCTTCCCATTGGACAAATTAATTACGGTATCGCCAGCACAAAACTCCTTTAGAAATAGTTCTGAATAATTGTTAGTGTAGATCACTTCTCCATCTGAAAGATTCGTTGCGAAGTGATTGAATTGTGATTAGGTGATGGTTAACACTTAACTGCATATAATAGTATACTTTTCATATAAGTCACTGTTATTATATACTGGACCAAATCTATGTCAGTTATTTAATTTTACTTGGCAGGGTCAGTTGCATAAATAGTAAAATTAAAAAGAATTGGCATGTCTGGTCAAACGATGAATAGTAGACGTCTTCCCCTCGAGGCATGCTATTCATAGGAAACTAGACTGCTGGCAAATTAATTTTAAAATAGTAGAGGGAACTAAATTAAAATAATTTGAAGTTTTACTCATTATAAGTGATGGTTATTTTTAATTATATGATTCTTAGGATTGAAATAATTTTCAACCCACTCCCTTCAATACTTAAAGAAAACAAACTTAAAGGACCAAATTATGTTGACTAAAAACGAAAATTGGACATTGTATTAACTGCTGAGAATTACAAGTTTGTGTTGACTGATATATGTCCACCTATATTTAATGTGGGGGCGACCGAGCAAGAAATACAGGCCCATCAAAAGTGGCAGAAAGCTGATCAGTTGACTCGCTATTACATTTTGGCTTCAATGTCAAATGTTTTGCAGTATCAGCATCAATCTATGTCCATGCCTATGACATGATTATGAACCTCAAAGATATGTTTGGGGATCCAAATCGTGCTGATAGGTAGGTGGCCATGACATCTCTAATGAATGCAAACATAGCTGAATGTACACCAGTTAAGGATCATGTTTTGAAGATGATATGTCTTATGAATAACTGGAGATCTTTGAGCTAAAATTGAAGAAAAAACCCAGCTCAATATCATACTCCAATCACTGCCTGAAAGTTTTAAGCAGTTTTTCCTGAACTATTCTATGAATAAGCTCAGCTACACACTGGCAGAACTTCTTAAGGAACTTCAAGCAGCCGAAGGTGTTCTTAGGAAGCCAAGTTCTGTGAATGTGGCTGAGAAAGATTCTTTCTCTAAGCCGAAAGGTAAGAAGAAGAAAATGGTTCAAACACAGGAAAACACAGGCCCAAAAACAGTTAAGAGACCAAAAACTGGTGTCAAGAAGTCGAGAGACAAGTGATATTACTGTAACTAGTTTGGGCATTGGAAAAGCAGTGTCCGGCTTTTCTTAATAAGCAGAACAAATAAGGTAATTTGTATTCACTAGTAGTTGAAACATGTTTAGCAGTGTTATCTACCGAAACCTGGTGTGTAGATACGGGAGCCACTTGTAACACCCCGACCTTTCACATGACAACGATATTGTCCGCTTTGGGTAAAGCCCTCAAGATTTTTGTTCTATCTAGGGGGGTCACCCATCCTTACATTACTCTCGCTTAAGCGTGCTTAACTGCGGAGTTCTGCTAAGGTTTCTACCACTTGGAAAAAAATCTCATTGAATGTAAGGGTCCAAGATTCTTCCTTTATAGCCCAGGAACTCCCTCTCCCTTTCCGATGTGGGATACCAGGATATCACAATCTACCCCCTTAGGGCTGCACGTCCCCGTGCAGTAGCCTGCTAGCTCCGGTAGCCTGCCAGTCCTTTATCGACTCGTCCACTCAGTAGCCCGTCCACATGTCACACGAGACGGCAGGGCCCACACTCAGAGGTGAGGAGAGTCGGCTCTGATATCATTTGTAACACCCCGACTCTTCACATGGCAACGATATTGTCAACTTTGGACAAAATCCTCACGATTTTATTCTTCCCACGGGGTTACCCATCCTTACATTGCTCCCGCTTAACTGCAGAGTTCTGCTAAGATTTCTATCACTTGGGAAAAGACCTCGTTGAATGTAAGGATCTAAGATTTTTCCTTTATAGCTCAGGAACTCCCTCTTCCTTTTCGATATGGGATACCAGGATATCACACCACAAATTATGTCTGCAATTCTTTGCAAACGTTCAAAAAAATCAGGCAGCTCAGTGATGGAAAAATTTACCTACACATGGACAATAATACAAGGGTGGCAATAGTTGTAGTAAGAGATGTCACTCTCAGTTTTAGTAGAGATAGAATATTTCTTCTGACAGAGTATCTTTATATACCTTTGATTAGAAAAAATTTAATTTCAGTCTCGAGCTTAATAAATGACAAATATTCTATTTATTTTGATGAATCTGTCGTTGTTAAGAAAAATAAATATTTTATTTATTTTAGTACATTGGTGAATGATCTGTATGATGTATCTCTTATCTCTTATACACTGCAACTAACTGAAATAAATAACACGTCTAATTTACCGTATAAGATAAAATTTTCTTCTTTAATGAACCAAATGTTTATTTGGCACTTACGCTTAAGTCTTATTAATCTAAAAAAGATAAACAGAGTTGTAGTAGATGGACCTTAGAGATCATTAGAAGTTGAGGCACTTTAGTCTTTGAATCGTGCTTAGAGGGTAAGATGACCAAGAGGTTCTTTTCGGTAAAAGGCAATAGAGCTAAATAACCATTGGAGCTGGTTCATTTTGATGTGTGTGTAGTCCTATGACAATCCAGGCTAGAGGTGGCTTTGAGTACTTCGTTAGTTTCATTGATGACGATTCAAGGTATGGATACATTTACCTGATATACTATAAGTTTGAATACTTTAAGAAATTTAAAGAATTCAAGGCGGAGAAGCATCTGAGTAAAAGTATCAAATCACTACGATCTGACCGTGGTGGAGAATACCTCTTTGGAGAGTTTAAGGACTACTTGTCATTAGAGGGGATTACATCCCAGTTGACTGCAACTGGCATTCTGCAACCGAATGGTATAGTAGAAATAAGAAATATGACTCTTATAGAAATAGTAAAATCCATGATGAGTTATTTAGAATTACCCGATTCGTTTTGGGAACTCGTTTAAGAGACAACGATTTATATTCTGAATTTGATATCTTCTAAGTTAGTATTTTCTACTCTCTACGCTAATTATGCAATCAACTAAGATTCCTAACTTTGATAAGACCTTAAATTTATAAGTTATTTATAATATATATAATTATATATTATATTTAAAAATAACTTATATTGATAAAATTTAAACAATATTATTTGTTAGGTCAAATATATCTTTTTATACAACAAGCTATAATACAAAAGTTTAATAATAATAACATTTATTAATAGAGCTCAAAAGGTATATTATTTATTAGATTCACAAATAAAAGAGTTAAATTAAATTAAAATTAATAAAATTTAACATTAGATCGCCACGGTCATTAATTAAAAAATATACTATAAAACTTCATTATAGAAATTTAATTATTGATTTTACATTTCAAAAAATAAATGTAACTATTTATTTTCAATGCTCCTAAAATCGGTCGATCATCATCGTTACGTCTCCATGAATCTGGTCTTCTCTCCCTGGTGAGTTCCCCAACCGATTCGATTCAGAACTACTTTTTGAAATGGGTGTTGCTTCAGATTCGACCAACCAGCTCGATAAACTCGTATCAATTGCAATTTCATTGAATCGTTGTTTGGAAATTTGATTCCAGGGCTCAAACTCCAATCTTTCTTTTTTAAAATAGAATTTTCCCCGCTTAATGGATAACCATTTGAAACCAATGGGAAATCTTTTCTCATCTTAAATTGAGGTGATTGGATTTGCACCAATGGAAACTATAAATTTCATATACAATAGTGGTATATGATAGATTTTACTATTTTTAGATAGTAAATGGGATTCTTATATTTTATCCTCTTAATCGGTACTAATCATTAGTACTGAAAAAAAAAATTATTTCTTTTGTTCTAGTTCATGATCTGAACGAGTCGCACATACACCCTAGTACATGTTCCTCGACGTTGAGGACATTCTCGAAGAGCGGGGGGTTTCGTGACATTTTTAATTGGCTATCTTATATTTTTAATAAGTTGTTTAACAGTTGGCATGTTGAATCGTATACATAATGAATTGGTTTAGATCGATTTTAATCGAATAATTTAACCGAATAATTATAAATTATTTTTATTTAATTTTAATAGAATATTAAACTCGATAAGCATATAAAATCTCAAATCACGAATTTATGCAAAATTCATGCTATTTTCATTTAGATCAACAATTCCATGATTATCCTCGCTGAAGGGTATTATGCTTACTTCTCTCTCTAGATTGATATTCTTCTTCTTCTTCTATCGATCAACCGTTTCGATTCAGAACTATTTTTTGAAATGGGTGTTGCTTCAGATTCGACCAACCAGCTCGATAAACTCGTATCAACTGCAATTTCATTGAATCGTTGTTTGGAAATTCGATTCCAGGGCTTGAAACTAGGATTATCCTCGCTGAAGGGTATTATGCTTGCTTCTCTCTCTAGATTGATATTCTTCTTCTTCTTCTCTCGATCCTTCAATGGCGCCCTCGCTTCGTTACTTCTCTTTGAGTAAGATTCTCGACTTGTTTCAACACAGATTCTACGTTTTTGCTCCGGTCTTTTGAACTCTGATTCAGCCCAATTGGCAATTTCATTGAATCAACTCCAATTTCGTTGAATTCGGGTTCGAAAATTCGATTTGAGAGCTTGAAATTATGATTATCTTCGCTGAAGTGTATTGTGCTTATTTTCCTCTCTAAATTGATATTCTTCTTCTTCGTTCGGTCCTTCAATGGCGGCGCCGTCGGTTTCGTTACTTTGCACGAGTAAGATTCTCGACTGGTTTCAACACAGATTCTACGTATTTTCTCCCGTCTCCACCACTCTGATTCATCCCAATCGGCAATTTCACTGAATCAACTCCAATTTCATTGACTTTTGGTTCGAAAATTCGATTCGAGGGCTTGAAACTCGGATAATCTTCTCTCTCTAGATTGATATTCATATTCTCCTTCTTCTCCAAGTCCTTCAATGACGTCGATGATGATGATGATAATCTCGCTTTCATGGCTTTCCTACACTGAGTAGTAACATACTCAACTGGTTCCAACACAGAATCTTCGTATTTTCTCCCGTCTCGACCGCTCTGATTCAGCCCAATCGGCGTTTCACGGATTATCATCGGACGATTAACCTCCTCATCCTTTTCATCCATTTCAAATACAGAAACTTGTTTTCTAGATTCTATGGATAAAGAGAATAATGACGACTCATAAGACTCTCCCTCAGCCAATCCGCCATCTCTATCAACATCATCGTCTTCTTCTTCTTCTTCATCGTCGTTATCATCTGAATCGCTTTCTTTCACTTCTATGTCTTCAGATTCATCATCGCAAGTTGAGAAATTGTGGTACCCATGGCTTGGAGGATGATACGAGAAGGCACTCGACGCACTAGAATCTGATAAATTCTGGCTTTCGTTTCTTGGTTCTTCTGTCTTTTCTCTCTCTCTACCATTGTCAGATTCCAACAAACAAATTTTGATCTTTTGGGTTGAGATCTCCTCGTGGGTTTTGATATTCAAATCAAATGTAACTTTCTTTCTGATACTTCCATCCAATTGCTCTTCATGCTTATCTCTACTCACATAAACAAACAACAAAGCAAAGAAAAAAAAATAAAAAAGAAAGAAAAAGAAAAGAAACTGAAACCCAAGAAATCATATGAAGCGCTTCACGTTGGGGTTAATTTCAGTTTTATCCCTGCTTAAACTATTATGATTTTTTTTTGTCCCCCAATTATAAATTTTGCGAATTTGGTCTATCTAATTTATTTCTTTCAGCCAAACAACAGTCATGTAACCATTCTTACCTATTTTTTGTGAACAAAACATTCATTTTGTTGGATTTACTTTAGTTCGTTTTCATTGATTTTTTTTATTATTTAATAAAATAATCATATTTTTAAATTTATTTCATCGAGTTAAAAAAGTAAAAAAAATTTAATCAAAATATAAAAAAAATTAGAAAAGACATAAGTTAAAAAATCAAATTTTATGTTATTTATTTTCGTTTTTAATGAAATTTTTTTTTACTTTTTGATTAAATTTTTTTAAAAAATTTATCTTATCGAGACTATTAAAAAAAAATTATTCAATATTCAAAATAAACAAAAATAAACAAAATAAACAAAATTCTCAATATTTAGCAAGCTAGGGCCATGATTTAATTCTTAATCTCTTTAGAGCATATAACTAATTGAAAACTCAGTGCATAGAAAGAGTACGAAAATTCACTTGTAATAACAGATACTGTAATGGCCAGTAATTAAAAGGTTAGTAAAAAAAATTTTTTTTTCTTTTTTGTTTGTTGTGCTCTTTTCTGTTGGCATAAAAGGATTAATTTTGCTTCCACAAATAGCAAAATAACTCTTTTGTTTGCAAAAAAGAGTGAAAATAATTATAGGATTGTCTTTGGTCAATTACATAAATAAAAATAATTCAGATAGTTGAAAGATGAAAGAAGTAAAGTTAATAATTGATGAACAAAATTTTTTTAAAAAAATAATTTAAGAGATAAAAATAAAATTAACCCCTTCATATTATAAAACACACATGATGAGTGTTATTGAAAGTTAGTGTTACATACATAGATCTCTAATGACTGACCGAACATATATGTGAGATAAAGATAAAAATTTTTAGATCTAAGAATTTATTATCTTCATCTTTGTCTCATATCTATATTTGATCGGTGATCTGTGTACGTATGTTTTTTCTTTTGAAAATTGGTGTATTACTTTGGGACTGTGATGAGTTGAATGTTCTTCAAAACTTGTTGCTTTGTGAGCTGTGTGGCTTGAACTTGAAGAGTTTCATTATTACTGCCATGTCTCTGAAACAAAATTTGGAAAGCTAATTTGAGAGAGAAATAAAAGCACAAAAAAAAAACAGAAGAAAGAAAGATTACAAAAAGAAACTTAAAATGCAACTACCCATGAATTGAATAAGCTTACTTGATCTCTGGAGGGAAGTATATTCAGCTTGTTCCGGGATTTTCGATGCTTGAAAGCACCCATACAGGGGGGAAAGCAGCCCATCACCAGCAACTTTTTGAGTTCTCGGGGGGGATGAAGGGAATGGAGGACAAAACGGCCATAAGAAACGTCTGGATTTTATGTTGCCGTTTGAAAAATCTGACCGTTGGACATTTTGTATGGCGCAGCGTGGGCGCTGACCCACCCTTTTGTTTTTTCTTTTTAATTTTTTCAAAACTCGTTTAATTAAGGGATATGTTAATTAACGATTCATTTGATAAAGTGATTCTGAACCAGACTTTTTATTTTAAGTAACTTTCAAACAAATGAGCAGAAAATTTATTGGTGAGAATCTTACAAATGACTTAGCCTTTGTTTGGCTACTGGTTTAAAGTTGGCTGCTCAAGTCTCAAAAAGTCAAAAAGTTTTATTTTTTAACTCACAACTTTTAGTCCATTTGTTTTTAGATTTTTTGATTTTTTTCATAATAATTTTTAATTTTACCTTTCTACAGGTAGAATTTTATAAATTTTAACCAAACAATCATAGCCCAATTTATTTAGGCTGAAGGGCAATCATGGAATTTCACATTGAGATTATTTGGCTTTTTGGATAGTTTAAAAGTCACTATTTTTTCAACCAAACAAACTTATTGACTTTTTAGCATAAAGTGACTTAAAGTCAAAAAGTCAACTTAAAGCCAAATTGTCAAACAAATGTTTAATGGATAAAATTTATTTTCCTTAAAGTAGCTTTAAGAACCTAATTGACTAGCATACCCTTATGATTTTTTTAGCCAAAACACTAAAAATCCTAACATAGGTTATTAGGCAAAAAACAAAAAAACAAAAAAATTAAAAAATGAAATCAAAATACACTATTCAAATTCCTATTTTATTCTAAAAGATAACCGAAGCCTAAAGCTTGTTTGAATATATTTGGTTAAGGAATAAAGATGAAAAATAAGAATTAGGAAACATATGGGCTTAGCTGTAAAATTTAGTTTTGCGTTTAAATATGGAATTTGCGTTTAAATATGGAATAAGCACGAGCAATTATTTTTAGGAGACGTGGTTTAGGCCTCTTTTGGTAATTTGATTTTAAATTAAATTTTTTATTTTAAGTCGTTATATACATTTTATATTAAATAAGCAAAAAATTTATTTGGTGAATCATAGAAGTTATTTTAAGTCAAGAAATTTGACTTCAAGTGACTTTAAGACAAAAAAATTAAATCAGAAAAAATTTATTATAATTTTTAAAAATTTATTTTTGCGTAATTTTGTATTTAATATTGATATTGTTAATTTAATAAATTTTGAAAAGTAGATTTTAAAAAATTAATTTTATAAAAAAACAAATGTGTATAATAAAAATTGTGATATTTTTTAAAATATATATAAAATTTTTTTCTAAAAAGTAAAAAAATTAAAATATTAAAAACCTTTGGATTCCCTAACAAAGCCTTCTGGCTTTTTTGACTTTATGCCAAAGGCAAAAAGTTGAGCTTTAAGGCCTTTGCCAAGCGAAGCCTTAGTGTTTGTATGGCTCATTGATTTTTGTTTTGAAATTATTCTATTTGAATGAGTTTAGTAAATATGTAAAATTTACATATGGGACAACTAATATCAAAGGTTAAAATTGTAAAAAATAGACTTTTTAAAACTAATTTTTACTACAGTCAATAGTGGAAAATAATTATATCTCTTATCTAAATATTTATCTTATACTAATCAAATATTAAAATAATTTTATTATATAATTTATTTCTTCTATTGTATAACTTAGTACTCACAATTCTATACATAATTACTTCATATTTAAATGCCATCGTAAAATTATATTGAATAAAATTACATGGGTCCGACTAAATTAGTTTGTCTTCTAAATTCTTACCCTCCCATTTGTTTTGCAGATAAGATTGATAATTTGATGAATTTTGGAACTTTTAATTCAAAATTAAAGGTATTAATAATAACACTACTCTTGATAATATTAGTACTATATTCAACGGTCGACAAAATTTTGCAACACTTAATCATATTCTTTAGAGTAATTATTTGGTGCTTTCGGAATACTATGTGATAGGTTCACGTTGTACTTTCACCAAATATGATAATGACAAATTTTATGGTAGGTACATGATAACTCATTTTTGTTAAGTAGTTAAGAGATAAAAAATGATTCACATTGTATAAGTTATAATCATTTATTTGTCAAAAGTATCACGATCCACGTAGCATCACCTACATGGTACTCTAAAAGTATTTACTAATTTGCCTAGTCTTTATTCTATTATAAAACCAAACAAGAATTAAATTTTTTATAGTATACATAATTTTACCAACAATCTCCTCTTACCAAAAAAAATTATATTAGGACTATTGTATTACTTATTATTCTTATTCTATTTAATCCTATGTCGGTCATCAAAATCATAGTATATGTTGGGAGATAATCCAACGCCAAAATAAAATATACACATGCTCGGTGATTCAGAAAATACATCTTTATTAACTTTCAACAAATTACAATAAT
>JAUMHN010008840.1:0-10120 GCA_032360265.1 Heliamphora ciliata | reverse complement strand
AGTTTTGAAAATATCTTTTGAAAATATCTAACTCCAGATATTTATAGGCCTCCAAAATATCTTTTTTTTTTTAAATTCGAACAGAAACTCCATACAACCCCGGAAAGCAACCCTGCATGCTCAGATTAACCAAAGCAGGCAACGAAACTCATATATGCATATTAAAGCAAAAAAATGCAAAAGCGTGACTAAAAACACGGAACATGCATTTAAATCAAAAAGAAACGGTATAGGGTCTCACAACTCTCCCCCGCTTAACGAATTTTGCCCCCAAAATTCACTACAAGGTCACGAGGTGAACAACTCCGGGTATCTCTCACGAACCCCAGACTCAAGCTCCTAAGTCGCTTCCTCAATCCCGTGATGAAGCCAGTGAACTTTGACATAAGCAATCGTCCTTTGCCGCAACACATGTTCCTTCGTATTTAGAATCTTCACGGGACGCTTCTCATATGCCACATCCTCATCAACTCGCAACTCAGTCCAATCTAACACATGAGACGGATCCGGCTCGTACCTCCGAAGCATAGAAACGTGAAAGACGTTGTGCACAGATGCTAACTGAGGCGGAAAGGCAAGACGGTATGCTACCATCTCAATCCTTTCCAGGATCTCAAATGGTCCAATAAAACGTGGTGATAGCTTCCCACTACGATCAAATCTCATCAACCCTCTGCGTGGCGAGACCTTCAGAAACACATGGTCTCCCACGGCAAACTCTAACGGTCTCCTTCTTCGATCAGCATAACTCTTCTGGAGGCTTTGAGCTGTCACCAGTCGCTGACGAATCACTGTAATCACCTCGGTCGTTTCCTACACTAGATCGGATCCCAAAACAGTAGTCTCTCCCACCTCTGTCCAACACACAGGCGATCTACACGGCCTACCATACAGATCCTCATACGGTGCCATCCCAATACTGGACTAATAGCTGTTATTGTATGCAAACTCTGCTAAAGATAGATGATCCTCCTAAGAACCCCGAAAATCAAGCACACAGGTTCTCAGCATGTCCTCTAAAATCTGAATGGTCCTCTCAGACTGACCGTCGGTCTGAGGATTGAAAGCTGTACTAAAAGTCAAGCTCATCCCCAAAGCCACCTGAAGACTCTGCCAAAAGCGCGATGTAAAACGCGGGTCTCAATCAGAAACAATAGTCACCGGTACTCCGTGTAGTCGAACTATCTCCTGAATATACAATCTGCTCAATCTATCCACTGAGTCTCTCACTCGAATGGGAAGAAAATGTGCTGACTTTGTCAACCTATTCACTACAACCTAAACAGCATCATGTCCCCTCGGTGAGTGTGAAAGTCCTGATATAAAATCCATAGTGACATTCTCCCACTTCCACTTAGATACGGGCAACGACTGCAACAATCCAGCTGGTCTATAGTGTTCCACCTTCACTTGCTGACAAGTAAAGCAACGAGAAATGAATTGGAGCACATCCCTCTTCATTCCCGTCTACCAGAACTGACAGCATAGGTCGTGATACATCTTCGTGCCTCCCGGATGCACTACAAGACGTGAGTGACGAAACTCATGTAGCACCTCAGCACAGCACGACTCCGGCACAAACAATCGCCCTAACAGCCTCAGACTTTGATCTGAACTCATCACCCATCCTGCTATATCTGTCCCACTGGCAATACGGTCCCGTATCATTTGAGCCTCCTGATCGGTCCTCTGGGTCTCCAACACACATGCAACTAAAGTGGGCTGTGAAGCAACTGCATATAAGGTCGCACCTCCCACTATCTCCCCGAGACACAGATCAAACTCCCCAATGTCCCCAAGCATGCCCCACTCTCGCATAGCCACTGTAGCTGATGAGCCGTGAGATCTCCCACTGAGTGCATCAGCTACGACGTTTGCCTTACCCGGATGGTACTGCAAATCGTAGCCGTAGTCTTTCAACAAATCCATCCATCGTCGTTGGCGAAAATTCAAGTCCTTCTGTGAAAACAAGTACTTTAGGCTCTTGTGATCAGAGAAGACTTCGAAACGCTCACCATAGAGATAGTGACGCCATGTCTTCAAGGCAAAGACCATGGCTGCTAACTCCAAATCGTGTGTCGGGTAGTTCCTCTCATGTGTCTTCAACTGTCGGGATCCATAAGCTACAACCTTACCCTCCTGCATCAGAACGCAACCCAAACCCTCATGTGAAGCATCGCAGTACACTGTGTAACCCAAACCTCGCTCAGGAATAATCAGCACTAGCGCATTGGTCAATCTCCTCTTCAGCTCCTGGAAAGCTGACTCACAGGACTCGCTCCATACAAACGTGACTCCCTTTCGCGTCAGACGCGTCATCGAAGCTGCAAGTCTAGAGAAGTCTTTCACAAACCGCCGATAATAACATGCCATACCGAGAAAACTGCGTATCTCAAAAACATTCATCGGTCGCTGTCAATTCGTCACTGCATCAGTCTTCGTCGAGTCCACTGACACTCCATCCTTTGACACCACGTGCCCAAGGAATCTCACCCCCGTCATAAAAAACTCGCACTTCTCGAACTTCGCATACAAGCAATGTTCTTTCAGAAGCTGCAAAACAACATGCAGATGCTCCTCATGCATCTCCCTCGTGGGTGAATAAATCAGAATGTCATCCACGAACACAATCACGAAACTGTCCAAGTAAGGGTGGAAGATACGGTTCATCAAACTCAAAAATGTAGCAGGGGCGTTCGTCAGACCGAACAGCATAACTAGAAACTCGTAGTGACCATAGCGAGTTTGGAAAGTGGTCTTTGCTATGTCTTCGTCCCTAATCTTTAGCTGATGATACCTTGACCTCAAGTCAATCTTTGAAAAGTAGCGCAACCCCCTCAACTGATCAAACAAGTCGTCAATCCTCGGCATCGGATACTTATTCTTCACCGTCACCTTGTTCAACTTCTTATAGTCTATACACAACCGTAACGAACCATCCTTCTTCTTTGCAAAGAGAGTTGGAGCTCCCTACGGCGATGTACTGGGCCGCACAAACCCCTTGTCTAGCAACTCTTGTAACTGCACCTTGAGCTCTTGCAACTCATCCGGTGCAAAACGGTACGATGGCATAGAGATAGGAGCAGCTCCCGAAACAAGATCAATGGAGAACTCTACATCTCAGCTCGGTGGCAACTCAAACAAATCATTCGAAAAGACATCCGGGTAATCACACACCACCTGGGGTAACATCCCCCGAACCCCAACTGGTTCATCTAACTTGAATGCAGAAAAGAGGAAACCCAAATCTCCTCGAACCCGGGTGACTCCTGGCAT
Source organism: Heliamphora ciliata (assembly GCA_032360265.1). Lineage (NCBI taxonomy): Eukaryota > Viridiplantae > Streptophyta > Magnoliopsida > Ericales > Sarraceniaceae > Heliamphora > Heliamphora ciliata. Next base: position 6,844 of record JAUMHN010008840.1, on the reverse strand, counting down.
AGGTATCAGGCCCTCATCCTGATCACCCACAAAGTAAAAGCAGTCACCCTCGGGCGTACAGATCGACACTCTCCGTCGCTCACAATCTATAAAGGCATGATAGGTAGTCAACCAGTCCATCCCTAGGATGACATCAAACGTGGTCATGTCTAGGATGATAAAATCAAACTCCAAACAACAACCGGCGACCTCCTGCACACAGGATCTACAGACAAGGCTTAGTGTTACACTCCCCCTAACTGGGGTCTCCACATACAAGGTGCTACCCAACCAGTCCATTTTTAACCCCAAAGCAGATACAAATGTAGATGATATAAATGAATGTGATGCTCCTGTGTCGATGAGAACACTGGCCCATAATCTAAAGACTAGAAGAGTACCTCTGATCATGGCTGGTGTAACAGAAGCATCATACGCCACTGGTGCTTTGGAAGCACTACGATCAGCAAGAACATAAGCCCTGGTCTGCGGCAGTCTGGTCTGTCCACCATAACTCTGAGTCGATGGCTACCTCACCGGCTGAGCTGACTCACCTCCCTCCGCAAACCTAAACGTCTGAGCCCTAGGCTGCTACAGAGCATGTCGCCTCTATACAGATGAAGGAACAGACGCTCCTGTCGCACTCTGAGCATTTCCCTCTCTGGGACACTGTCTGCGAAAGTGCCCGGACTGGCCACACCCAAAACAGATAGGTGGGTCTCTTGCCTGTGACTGGACGGGCGCTGAACTCTAAGCCTGGCCCTTCTGCGGGCACTCAACTGAAAGATGTCCCGGCTGTCCACAGCGATAACAGATCAATTCCCTCTGCTCTGGCCTCCCTGTCGAGGCCACTGAAAGTGTAGATGCAGACGACTGTGGCTGAGACGATCTGGCAAAACGGGAAATAAGTCCAGACGACCTCTGGCGCTTGTTCCTGTGCTCCTGAAACTATGTATCTCCACTACCCTGCTGGCTCCCACTCTTTCTAATCCTGCGGCTATCTGCCAACGAGTTCTCGACCTGGATAGCAGATTCCACCAGCTTGATGTACACTTCCACATCCAGAGCTACAACCCTATCCTTAATAGTAGGTCAAAGTCCCCTCTCAAACCTCCGAGTGCGCAACTCCTCTGTAGATACCATCTTAGGTGCGAACCGCGACAGATTTGCAAACTTGGCCTCATACTGGACCACAGATAAATTTCCCTGAACAAGGGAGAGGAACTCCTCATGGTAAGTATCCCTTGAAGATCTCAGGAAGTACTTCTCCAAGAAGACTCTCATGAAGGCAGTCCACGTCTCATCCACAGTGGTCTTGGCAAACTTCCACCACTCTCTAGCATCTTCCCGTAGTTGGAACGCTGCCAACTTTATACGCAAAACATCCTCCTCGATATCCAGAGTATCAAAGATAGAGGTGGTCACTTCTAACCACTAGGTAGCCACCTTGGGGTCCGGCTCCCCAGAAAAGGTCGGAGGATCCAACCGCCGAAACTCCCGCATGGCCACAGAAGCCCTTAGCTCAAGAACCAGCACACTAGCCCTGGTAGCTTCAGCCATCGCTCGCATAGTAGCTAGCATCTCATGAACGACATTAGTGCCGCCAACATCAGTACCACCCACTTGTTCCTGTGGGGCAGGAATGTTCCCTTCCTCCGGAACCTGAACATAAGCACATCTTCGACCACGGCCCCAGCCACGACCCCGTCCCCGCACTCCTCGCGTGGACATAATTCTGTAGGAAACAATATAACATGATAAGTTTTCCTATAACATGCTACTACGTAACATAAACATATAATCATGCTATCACATAGCTACATAAGATTATGCACACACGTCTCACATACCGAGGAGAACTAACAAGACAGACTCGTCAATTTGGATAACGTACTTAGATTCATTGCTAGAATACACGTCGGCCAAATGCGCTTCTAACTTGGCTTCTAAACATGTTAAACCAAACGCCCGAAGGCAAGACTCACCAATCCTGAGATTCAACCTCTATGTCTACATATACACAATTATCATACTCAGAAAGCTATTAACATGTTATAAACCAGCATATAAACACATGCAAGTAAGCATACACAATCAACCTCACTAGGTGATAAACCCTTTTTTCTCATGACTCTTAGGTATTCGAACTCAGAGCTCTGATACCAAGTTGTCACGCTCTAAAATCCGGAGTCACGTGAAAATCCACCAAACATCCATTTGATTGAAAATATAGGTTTTCATACTTTAAAATCTGCCTGTTGAAACCAATGGAATACCCAACAAGGTGTATCTCTTATAAATAAAAGACAACAGTTCAACATGCGTACAATATATCGCCTTATGGCGTACAAAACCTGTCTTCAGGAACAGGCAAACCAAAAAAGAAAACTATAAAAGTCTTCCGCCACTGTGGACACCACCAAACTACTCATCCACTGCATCACCTGAAAATAAATTTTACAGAAAATTTTCACCCGTGAGCCGAAACCCAATAGAAATAGATAATAAGTTATAAAGCAGGAATATGCAAACAGATGGTGGAAGCGAACTCTACCACAAAACTAAAACAGGTTTTCCATCAAAAACCCTCGAGTTTTCCCATCATACTAGACAAGTCTCCCAAAACAGTTTTATTTCATAAAACCATATTTTCATCCTTCAAACCAGGTATTGCAAAAAATGCAAATAAACCACTGTAGTTAAGGAAAAATAATAATCAAAATATCATTTCCCTCGCTGAATGTATCATCGCGGAAAAGAAGAGTACGATCCTATATACCGACTCTATCACAAGGGGATAGAGGTAACAACTATAGACTCTTGTCCAATATCTAATCCCCATACATCATGGGACCAGTTAGATACACACAAGTTCTATACGGAGTACCACGACGAATCACTCAATTTACGGATATGACCCCAAGGGAGCAGCGAACCCAATCGTCTCAATTTACGGGGACTAACCCGAAGGACCTGAATACCTATGCTGCATACGTTTTCGGACTTACACCGAGAAAATCTCGTGCCAAATACACGTCATCCCGGTACATCAAGATAATTTTTTAAAAATATTTCTCAAACCAGTACAATATACATGTACATAGATCCATTCATCACCAAGAGATCAAAACAAAATATTTTCAAAATATTTTTTCCAAATGCAGTTATACAACGTTTGTATAAGCAAGAGATCCAATCCATGAAACCATGGAGATCAAACCAAAACATGAAAAAACATACACATTTTATGAAAATATTTGAGAAACTGAGACTCAACCCCAAGGGTTAGCTCCAAACCTCCAATAAACACGTTTCTTCCAAACGTTTTCGTAAAAACTCCTTTTTCAAACCATCCAATTGAAAATCAACCTCCACAACACGAGATCTCAAAGATCCATCACTTTAAAAACCAACCAAGGGAAGTGAGGAAAGCTAAAACCCAACCATCGAACCACCAAAACTTCACCAACAGCTCACACAGGGCCCTAGTCGACTGACCCAAGCCCCCAGTCAACTGAAAACATGCTGGAAACCAAAAGAAGGCCCAACAGAAAGAAACTAGTCGACTGACCCACTAGTCCAATCGACTGGGGGCCAAAATAGAAAGATTTTAGTCGACTGACCCACTGGTCCAGTCGACTGATGGCCGAAGAACAAGATCCAGTCGACTGATCTGATGATCTAGTCGACTGATCAGCCCAGAAACTAGTTTTTAAGCTACGATTTTGTGATTTCAAACCTCAAATCAAGCCTCCAAACTCCTATTTTTGATATCCACAGGCATACCCTAGCTTAGGACTATCACAAAACCTCAAAAGAAACATCCAACACCTGATTTCATCCAACCGAAATGCCGAAAAGGAGTTTTAAAACCTAAAACCCCAACTTTGAAACAAAGATGATTTCCAAGCATTTAACACAGTGAAAACACATAAGATTGAATATACAACCCTTATACAGCAGTAGAATCTGAGATTCTACCTTGTTGGGTCAAAAACTAGACACCTCGATCTACGTGTAAATTCGAGTTTTGTCGAAATCAAAATCCGTCCAGATAAATGCGTAGACCACGATGCTAATATCAAGGATCCGCTGTTGGATCATTGAAAATCGAGCCCCAGGCCCCCGAGAAGTTAGAGAGAAGGCAGAGAGAAAATAGAGAAAATTTAGGAGTTAAGTTTTGAAAATATCTAACTCCATATATTTATAGGCCTCCAAAATATCTTTCGTTTTTTCGAAATTCGCACAGAAACTCCCTACAACCCCAGGAAGCAATCCCGCATGCTTAGATTAACCAAAACAGGCATCGAAACGCATATATGCATATTAAAGAAAAAAAATGCTAAAGCGTGACTAAAAACACGGAACATGCATTTAAATCAAAAAGAAACGGTACAGGGTCTCATAGTAGGTTTCATCCCAAGACTTTGGAGGCATTGATGTGTTCTCAAAGTTAGTTATGGGCTTTTGAGTATCAAGGTAATTAAATATCTTACATTGATTTGTCATAGTTTATAATTTATATTAATATCAAATGCCAACACAAAAATATATGACAGATATTATTTTTTTTAAGGTGAACTTCCAATGCAAATAGATGATAATGGCATGGATATTGATGTTGATGATTATGAGTTTTCGGCTGCGATAAATGTTAGGGATAGATGAGGTAAGAATTTGCTTTTATTTTTATCACTTTGTTGAAGTAAGAATTTTCTTTTATTTTCATCACTTGATTGTAGTATTTTTTGGTACCGATGTTGTTTTTTATTTTTATGTAGTGCTGCTTACAGATTGATGTTGCTGATTGCTGGTTGTGTTTTGCCACTTGCTCCCAAAAGATGAACTTCCATTGATGTTGCTGAACTTCCATTGATGTTGTTAATATTGCTGGTTTGATTGCTGTTTTGCTACCTGCTGATTGCTGATTGCTGATTACTAGTTGTATCTAATGTTGCTGATTGATGCAGTGCAGTCACAACCTTTTTTTTTTGTATCTACTTTCTCTGTACTTGAAGCCCTCCTCTCGGTTTGCCTTTAAACGTCTACAACATAAATTGTTCTGATTTGAATGTAGATTTTTTGGTTTGGCCTTTATAAAATTGTTCTGATTGCTGATTGCTGTTTTGCCATCAAATGATTGGTTTGGCCTTTGTTTCTGCATGTAAGTATAATGAGCAAGGACCTGATTGGGTATTTTAAAGTTTAAAAGGATCGAGGACGAGGATGGGGATGGGGATGGAACTCCCCTTTGGGGGTAGGGATGGGGAGCAAAATTTATTCCTCGGCGGGGATCAGGGAGGGGATGGGGGAGCATAATAAGATCGGGGATCGGGGATGGTAGACCTTAAATTCAGCCCCAATCTGCCCCGTTGCCATTCCTACTGCGGTTGTATACCTTATGCACACTTATGACCTGCTATCCACATCCCAACTAGGAAAAGAACTTGGGTCACACGACGAGGGCATCACATATTTAAGTGGAAAATATTGTGATATCACATCTCACATCAGTAGGATATAGAAATTATGTCTGGTTTATAAGAAAATTGTGGACTACTACTAATAACTTGAGTTTAAACTTTTGAACCGCATTGTTAAACTCTTTATTCAAGTGATTGGGCTAGCGGTTCACTTGGATCATTAGAAATGGTACTAGAGCTAACTCTTATTCCCATGTAGGGTTTCGTAACAGTGTGGATAGAGGAGCAAAGGCTCCGGAGAGGGGTTGACGCCCTGAGGTTGCATACTTTGTGCACGCTTATGGGCTGCTATCCACATCCCAACCAAGGAAAGAACTTGGGTCACGCGATGAGGGCATCATGTTTTTAAGTGGGGGATATTGTGATATCCCATCCCACATCGGTGAGATATAAAAATTATGTCTGATATATAAAAAAAATATTGGGCTACTACTAATAACTTGAATTTATTCTTTTAGGTCTCGTTGTTAGGCTCTTTATTCAAGTTATTGGATCAATGGTTCACTTGGGTTGTTACATGTATGATTGTGAGAGCGAAGAAGGCTTGCAGTGGTGATTGCGATGGGGAACGGCGGTAATCGCATCAGTTGAGAGAGAACGGGAAAGAGACAAACTCTCATCGCTACTTTGAATTATCATCTATCAGCTCTGATACCACTAGTTATGATTTAATCATCAATTTTTGAATGCAACTGAAAACATAACTACTAAAACTACAAAGTCCCTATTTATAGACAAATTCTAAAAATTTTACCCCTCATATGATTATAAATCCATATACGTATTGAATTTCTTATGAATTTAGGACTCTAACCCAATCAAGATATATGTAAATAAAAATCTAATTATATGAGTTCAACATAATCAAGTCAATCGTTCGATTCAAAATTCTTTACAATTTGTTTTTGAGTTTAGATTCTCTGTCTTAAAAATTATATGTTCTTTTATCTTAATGCGTTAAAGGTTATTAAATAATGTGAGAATCTTAAAATACAAGAATCTCTAAACATATTTAACGATTCTCAATATCTTGGAACGAAGAAACATGTAGTTTTTTTGAAACAATTAATTCTTTATTTATTATGTTTTTTTGTAATGTGTCAATTTAAAATCTCTTCCAATACAAATTTTGTAAAATAATTATTTAGTAACCCGAGACACCATGTGACATTATATATGTAGTGTTCCTATCTAATAACGTAAAGAAAAACACTTTGAGTGGAACCATATGAACACATCTTTGTTGCATATGTGGGAGACAAAAATAACTCATTTAATATGTATTAAATATTTTTATTTATCGAAAGAATCACGTCGCATTGCTTATATAGTGGGTGTTTGGCCAAACTTCTGGGGTTAATTTTTAACTTTCTACTACTAAA
>JAUMHN010008829.1:0-10120 GCA_032360265.1 Heliamphora ciliata | reverse complement strand
CCGTTTATTATCCTTAATAACCACAGAGTTATTAAAATAAACCAAATATCCGTCTTTAGCCAATCCAGAAATGAAAACTAAGTTCTTTCTAATGGCAGGTACATAAAGACAATCTCTCAATATTAAAATCTGATCTCTACCAAAATTGAGAGTGACATCTCCTATAGCAACTGCTGTTACCTTTGTATTATTGCCCATATGCAGTTAAATCTTCTCAACACTAAGTTGTCGAGTTTTCTGAAACCCCTGCAATAAATTGCATACATGATTAGTGGCTCCCGTATCTACACACCAGGTACCAGTAGATAACACCGCTAAACATGTTTCAACAACCAGTGAATAGAAATTACCCTATTTGTTCTGCCTTCTGAGAAATACTGGACATAGTTTTTTCTAGTGTCGAGTTTGGTTGTAGTGAAAGCATCTGCCTTTCGGCTTTTTTACACCAGTCCGTGGCCCACTAACTATCCTGGAAATCGTGTCTCCCTGTTTTCGAACCTTTTTCTTCTTCATACCTTTCGGGCCAGAGGAAGAACTTTTTTCAGAAACAAACACATTTTCTGATATTGAAGGAATACCATTTGTAGTTAAAACTATATCCAAGCTACATTTTCAGTCAACAAAATTCAGTCTCATAAGTTTGTTTTCTTTGAGTATTGAAGCGAGTGGGTTGAAATCCATTTTATTCTTGAGAATCATATAATTAAAAAAATCATTAATTATGATGAGCAAAAATTTGAATTTATTTTAATTTGATTTCCTCTATTATTTTAAAATTAATTCGCCAGTAGCCTGGTAACTTGAGAATAGCATGCTTTGTTGGGAGGATGTCTACTATCCTTCATAAGACTAGACAAGCCAATTCTTTTTAATTTTATTACCTAGGCAGCTGACCATGCCAAGTAAAATTAAATGGCTAGCATACCTTCGGTCCAATATATAATAGCAATGACTCAGTTAGAGATGATACTATTATATACAGCTAAGTGTTAACTATCACATAATCTCAAATTAATCGTTTCGTAATGAACCATTCAGTTGGATAAGTAATCCACACTAATAATTATCCACAATTATCCCTAAAGGAGATTTGTACTGGCGATACCACAATTAATCTGTCCGCTGGGGAGGAAGGCTTTACTGCCGACACGCAGGGTTTAATTACATCGCCTACAAACTGGTGATGGAGACCGCGAGATTTATCTGTGAATAAATTTCCTCCATCACTTAGATTTTTAAAATATTTTTTAGGGTTACAAAAATTTATTTAATTAAAATAAATTTATTAATTTCGAAAGCCACACGATCTGAAAGAATCAAACTTATTTCCGTGTACACGATTCTAAATATTCTGATTTATCAAACCATCTTTTCGTGTTTAAATGCATAACAAATAATATTTAATAAATGCACAGTTTTTCCTTTAACTTTTCAAGTAAGGTAGTGATTAAAAGCACTTATTTATTTTATTTTCGCTCCACATTTTTTGAAAAATAATAATTTATTTTGATTAAATATTTTTCTATTCAATTAATTTAAAATTTAGAATTAATTCTCACATTTTTCAAAAATATCCGATTAAAAAAATCATCTTAAACGTGATATTTTGTAAAAAAATAAAATATCTAAAGTTTTTCTATTTAATTAAAATTAATTAATTAAAAAAAACTTAATTTTATTTTTCATGACAAAATAATTTAATTAAAACCAAAATTTTAAATTAATTAAATTAATAAGATAAATAAAACCAATAAATATCATTCACGCAGTTAATAAAAAAAATTAAATACAAGATAAATATCCCAATTTTAAATCGAATTGAAACTCTAAAAAGTTTCAATTTCCTATTTTGAATAAATTTTTTGTATCGTGATTACATCAGGATATTTTTAATTATATTTTATCAAGACAAATTCGGAGCCACTATTTCGGAAAACTGTTCACAGAGACCGAAAATTGCTTTTAAAGAGTACAGCTTTTGAAGATCTTCTGGTTGCTTTTGAAATCGCCACAGCAGTAATCTCCAAAAATGCCACAGCAGTGATTGCCACATCAGCAACCAGAAGAAATTGCCACAGCAGTTTGGAAATAGCGCAGTTTTGTTTGCTTGCTTTGTGTGAAACCTCAGTTTTTGAAACCTCGGTCGAACTCCGAAACCACTATTTGCGCCTGCTGTGTGATTTTGACCGCTGCCCCTTTTGTCCGGAAAATTGCTTTGTTCCTGTTGTGTTTAGAAAATAGTACTGAAACTGTTCCGTAAAAAAACTGCTGCGTCGCTGCTGGAATTCTGCTGAAAATCCGGAGCTGTTGTTTAGATTAATCAATTGCTTTGATGTTTGCAACGAATAGTGCTTCTACTGGAATTACTACTTTGAACCGAACAGTGCTTTGAACAGTGCTGGAATCACTGCTTTGATGTTTGCCAACTGTTGGAATAGTTTGGGAATAGGCTGCTTCTTATAAACTGCCGGCGCCGGCTTCAGTTTGGGAAACCGCTGCTTGGCTTTTGAAAAAAACACCGCCTGGGATTGTGAAAAATCGCTGCACCAAACAACCTTGGATGCAAGAAACCATAACAGTTTGTGGCTCATAAATCGTTTGCTGCCGCCGTGTTCTTCATTCTTCTTTTTATTTTATTTTTATTTATTCAAAAAAAATATATAAAAGAATTAAATACTAAAAAATAATATTTACATTGATCCTATACCACCGTAGAGTTCACAATCAATTTATCATGGTTAAAAAAATTAAATTAAATTATCATCCACGCATTCAATCAAACATGAAAATAAAATATGATCATAAAATCGGAATTAGAACGCTTGCAAAACAATATTAACAATAGTTCTAAAACTACCCGGCCCCGATAACTATAAACAAAAAATAAAATGGCTCTGATACCAATTTGTTGGAGACAAAACTATCAAGATCATTATTTTTGTAAACGATTTTCGGTAAAAAATTAACTAGACGGGCAAACGCCGAAACAGGTTCTAGATAAAACTTTTGACGACGAATGATCAAAATAAAATCCGTGTAATCAAAGTTAATTTAAAAAAATACCTTTTGTCGATCGGTTCTTCAATTACGATTTGATTCCGAGTTGAAGCTCCTATCATTCTACGGTATTCCCTTATGCAATTCTTGAACGAAGTATGGGTTACGGTCTATCAAGAACTTGTACCGACAGAACCCCGATATATTTAGTCTTGAAAGACAAAATATAATCTATCAATCTGAAACTGGTTCAGCCTACCCGCGTATATATAGGGTTACAGTAGGGACCTGGAGAGTAATTATGAGTAAGTGTTCCAGTTGAACACAGATACCTACCAGTGGTTTCTATAATTATGGAAAGACGCAACGATTTCTGCAATTTTCGTAAAATAATAAATTACAGTTCACACCACTAAAGAACTGTAATTGCACCCTGACCCATAATCTCAAGACCTTATTGCATTGAGCTCGTGTTATTAAATGCTTACCATTTCTCCCCACGTTAAAATTTTTGATACCCGCCAATTAAATTTAATTACTAAAAATTTAATTTAATCGGCATCTTGATATTCCTTAAGCCCTTACGCTTAACTTATTTGACCGCCGGATAATTAAATCCACCTGTAGAGTTTGACCCGGTCAAAACTTATAAACTTTCTTAAGAAGGTCTCGTCAATCCCAATCTTTCGGGACGTGAATTTCGTCAATAATGAATATTTTTCATATAAATAATTCTGCTATCCAACTCACCGAAAATATAGACCCATTTAAGATCGCATTCTCTAATAAATCAAAACAGCGAATATTAAATATATACAAATCAATAATTATTTGAAGATTAAGACAATAAGCACTATTCATAATAACCTTTGGGTGTGAATTAATTTATATAATTAGTACAAAATTAATTATCTCAAATGTCCCGTTCAATACACACAAAGTGTACTTGCACAGAACGTCGGAACAATAGACGACGCTATTATCTATTCCTCGTAACCAAGATAGGCCTACTAAAACTCTATATTACAGTCGTACCGATGGTATGTCCATTTTCATCTAAATTATGAATATAATACTTATATTCTGCAAGAACCTAAAATCTGATCTTCTGTGTGTAAGCCGTACTCTACACACCAGATTAAATACTATACAGAATATTGGACATTCATGCATAACAAATAAATGATATACATATATTGCTCATAAAGATTCTTATAAAAATAAAAAATTAATTTTATTAAATAAAATTAAATACTAAAAACATGATTTTCACTATACTAACCCTAACATGCTTTTGTTCTTATATTCATTTCTCTAGTGCTTTGTGTAATTTTTGAATTTCTTGGTGAAACTGTAATAGTTATGTACTTTTGAACGGTTCAGAATTCCCTTATGATGTAATAACTAACGTATGTAAATATGAATGAATGGCTAGAATATTTTGTTATTTATATTTATGTAAGTCCCGACGTACCCGGAGGACGGGGCGTCACAGTTGGTATCAGAGCTTAGGTTTAGTGAACCTTCAGGCCTTCGGTTATGGGAAACCATGCATTCTGTCGTGTTGGAGCTCTGTAGGAGGCGCTTTATTAATTATTATTATCATTTATACATTATAAAAACTAAAATCTGCTGCGTCTAAGTCCTATTGCGAGTCGCGTCAAGAGAATACCGAGTTCAAGAACATGAAGAATCTACATGCAAAAGATGAGTAAGGGCATCGAGATCGAAGATCGGAGATTCATGCAACGAGTTACCTTATTTTAAGGGGGATAGACAGGATTGCGCATTAGGAGAAGTTTTAAATATTACCTTGAGAGACACCGTTAGAACCCGGCGACTTGATATTTATAAGTCCTTTTCTCATTTACCCCAAGCCCTGGTGTCAATTTTTTGAGTTTCTTTTGTATGTCTTTTTTTCTTATATCATCAGTCCTCAACGGTACCATCAAGTGTCATTTTTCGGTAACCCTTACACACCCAAGTCTTGTTGATAACCCTATTAGAAATTCAATCCCAGAAGATACCCTTGTCCTCAAATTTTTACGCCTCGATAATGACTGTATTCACATCTAATTCTCCTCTTACTCAAACCATTATCCTTGAACTAACTCTTCTTTTGTAAAACTCGATATCAATTCTTTGAGGATTATCTGTTCCAAACATTCGACATTGATAACATCTTTTGCCATCGTTCATTCTCTCTCGATTCTGAAACCACAATCTGTTGCAGTGGTTTTGTGAATTCTTTGTACACTCTTTACCAGGGAAGTAGACTTAGATGCTTGAATTGAAATACGTTAGGCTGATGTAACTTCAAGGCAAATATCTAGTTTGACTGCCCATTACTTAACATCTTTTTTATCAGAATCTGATTATACTAGATTGGTTCCAAGGACATTTGTTTATGTATTGTTTATTGTTCTCCCCTAGTTTCACCTACATGTGAAACTCAAATGACCACCCCATTTGTGTGAATGGTGACAACCTTAACTGTGACCATTTGTCCTCATCTAACTTATCTTTTAAGCCATTTGGGAATCTTTCCTTGAATCTCGATAAAGGACTTGTTTACCATCCCTATGCCGTTTTAACCTCCAGCTATATTTCGTGCAGTCTAATACATCATTCGAAATTAAGTAAACGCTTGGCCGTTTGCTGCCTCAGGTCGCCTCTCCTAAAACTTAGATCGATGAGAAACAATAGTTATCACTATTTAGCACTTTCACGAGGAATTCAGATTGTGCACATCCTCAGAAGAACCACCTAGCGCATCATCGAGTCATAAAGCAGGTCTCCATCGGAACGTGTTTCAAAGAATAATAACCCCAACTGCAAGAACTGTTAAATAGAAGCTCATGCAACATCTCTAATGAAGACCTATATGAAGGTTCCTATTGCCATCACTGATAAATCTCGCATGGGACCTGTAGGAGTGTGGCACGTGGGACTACAATGGAAATTCTATAGAACTTGGAAGTAACGTGAGGCTACGCGGTCAAAGTTCGATGGTTTTATCCACACCTATTCTAGTTGGCCCCTATGTGTTATGTACCTTGCTCTTTGCAATCGTTCTAAGAAAAACTTGTATTCATAACCGATTATGTACTCAAACTTGAATGTTATGAAATACAAATGAATGACTCTTAAATTAACTCCACAAGATCTCAAAACCTAAAGACAATTAAGATTTTAAAAAGATGATTCACAAGCCGTAAGGCCTTCCCTCTTTATTCAGATGTCAAGAAGATGACCTAACCATCAACGGCCAGTAGATGAACCTGTAGACAAAGAAGTGCCAGGGTTAGCCCAGGCCTTGCGTAAACTTGCAGCCAGCGTTAATCATCCACACATGTGTGATCGAGCATGGTTCTTATTAGAACTCAGAAAACAACGATCCCCTACGTTCAAGGGGGCAGCTGAACCAATAATGGTTGTAGAGTGGCTAACGAGCAATCAAGAAATTATTCAACGCTATGGGAGTTCAAGATGAGACTGATCAAGTAGCTCTAGCAGCACACCTATTGAAAGGAGAGGCCGACTATTGGTGTTCTATGATTAACAACACCCAAGATGTAGTAGTTTTGACCTGGAATCAATTTGAAAAATTATTTTTGGAAAAGTACTTCCCAGCTCCCTTTCAACAGGAACAAGTCAGAGAATTTTTGGAGCTAAAACAAGAATCTATGTCAATAACCCAGTACGTCAACCACTTCGAAGAGTTGAGCCGATTCACTGCAACCATCATACCTGACGAAGAATCATGGGCACGAAAGATCGAGTGGGGCCTAGATCCCTCTATCCGGACTAGAGTTATCTTCTTACAGCTTTCGACTTACACTTAAGTAGTACAAGAAGCCCTATTGGCAGAGACAAACTTAGCTGATTCTAGAAGGATTTGGAACCAGAAGAAAGGAAATACCAGCTCCGAAGGACCAGTAAAAAGCAACAGAGTGTTCGTTCCAAAAAGGCCATATCAAAAGGAGAACAGACGAGAACAGCCGAGAGGCTCCTCTACCAAATCTATAGTCTACTTTAAATGTCACCAACCAGGACATAAGAAGTCTGAGTGCCCGCACCTACGATAGAGGACTCTGAACAACCACTCCCAGCAGTGGAAACAACCGCAGAACCAGCCACCAAAGTACCCGTAGCCAGTTCAGGTCATCCAACTAGCAACTAACCAACAAAACAAGAAGGTAAAGCCCAGCTATGAATGCGTTCATCCCCGGCACAAAAAGTCACAATGTCCACAAATAGGACAGGGGAATTAGAGAAATCAACCGCAGTAGTGGAAATAACTGCAACCTCAACCGGAAGGGCACCAACAGCGTATCTAAGCTACCAGGCCTTTTATCGATAATCAGGGTACGTTCGTAGTCGCAACTCGAGGATGTATGTTAGTTTAGATTTGTTGCATCATACGGGAAAGGATACGTTTGAAGGATAAAATCTTTTAGGTTAACACTAATCGAACAACCCTTGAGCCATGGATATGTGACATGATCGTTCAAAATGAGGTAGTAATCAGTCTAAGATATTAGTAAGACAAAACAACCGTCACTCTAATTGCTGAATGTATGAGTTTGGCCCTGTCCACACCCTCAATGAAGAACGACTTAAGTAAATAAGGACACAATTTTGGAGAACGAGAAGGCACAATGTTAGTAAATTATCCTTAACCTTATATACGATGAAGTACGGGACAAAATTTCAAGGACGAAATTTGTTTAAGGGGGATAGTTTGTAACGACCCGGTACAAACCCTAGTTATAATAACCCGGTTAATAACGACCCATGTAAAGGCCCTGCTCGGACCCTAGTATTAGTTACTGATAGTTCATAAGGCTGTAGAGTGCGGACGAGGTTCAAAATCCTAACTCGATTCAAAAACCCTAAGTTCGGCCCGGAAACACCAAAAAGGTTTAAAACTCAGGCAACAAAACCTTAGCACCCGAAGAGTCTTCCAACATTCTAAATGAAGTAAATATTATGAAATAATGAGTTAAAAATAAAAAAATCCTTATAAATAGAGTAAAATGACCATTTTGCTCATAGTACAGCAAAAAGTCTTAAAAATTAAAATTTTGACACATGGATACTCTAAATCAAGGATTTAAGTACAATTAAGTAGAAAATGACAAAATAACATCAAAAATGACAAAATTACCCCTCAGTAGTTGACCACATTGGGAAGAGTGCTAAAAGTGACTTTTTGCTTTCTTTTTAGCTTAAAATGATGAAAAATATATTAAATTAAACCTTATGATGATCTAATACTTGTTGAGTAAGTAATATACATAATAATATAGTGTTATAAGTTAATAAAAGCAAATAAATTATTACTGAAGTTCATACATAACAAAGTAAGTTAAAAAGTCATATATTACCAAAATATCTTAATTTGACTTAAAAGACTATATTTATTTAATCAATTTCTATGAAAACTATGATAATACATGAAAATACTATATTTATCATAAACATACTAAAATAATAGGTATCAGTAGAAAAAAAATACCAAAAAAATACATCAAATTAACTTTTAATGCATATTATTACACAAAAGGGCACGCAAACCAATGCAAAATCCCTTGATTGATGTGGGATTAGGTTTTTATCCCCCCAAATAGCCCCTTAGCAGTATTTCTCTTCTCCATATCTGATTTCTAGCCCTCAAAAGATGAACCCATTTAAATCAATTCACATCTCATTAATTAAAATGAAGAAAAAAGTATTTCCATGGTACTTTATGTCTTCCTTGTGTCCCATAGCCTTTGCCTATATAAACCAAGCTAAACACCCACTTCTTCCCTTCATATTTTCGTGCTAGTGAGGGAGAGAAACCTGACCTCTTTGCTCTTGAGTGTTATGGTGAGTTTGAGGGAGAAAAAAGAAGAAAAAGGGAGAAATCAAGGTGATTTTCTAAAGTTAAGTCCAAATCCATCCTCCACCCTCATTTGAGATCTCAAACAAGTAAGAAAAGCCTAAAAACCTCACATCTAATATCCCTCAAAATATCTCTCAACTCATCTCTTTGAACACTTTAAAAATCGAGAACCAAAAACAAACCGAAAAGGCGTCATAGTAACAAAATAGGGGCTGTGTTCTTGAATGATATGAGATGCGTTTGTGTGTTATTCTCTTTGAGTTTGATGACTTCTAAAATACAATCATGAAAAGAAATACAACAAAAAATTGAAATGACATAAGTAGAAGACTTGGACCCTAAAAAACATGATTTTTGAAAACATAGATGTTTTTGCCTATAACTGTGTAATGCCATAACCCAATGTAAACAAATTTCTCTAAGCATGTTCTTTATTTCCAGATTTAGAATTTGGTGTTATCTTTCATCCAATGTTGGTTTCAACTCATTTTCATAAGTAGAACTCGAGATAGTGTAATTTTACTAATGTGTGTCATTTTCTGACCAGTCAACACTACCGAATTAGAAACCCTAGTTTAAAGTGAGATCCAAACTTTGGTCAAAACATGAAAGTTGTCTATAACATGTATATCCATATACTCACCAAAAATAAGCACAAAATATTGTGTTTTGATAGGTCAACACCCCTTTGAAAGTCTCTATTGAGTTTCAGCCCTCAAGGGACACTTCTGTCACATATTTTTGTGTACCCCAAAATCCCTATTTTTAGTGACCTATTCCAAAATTGGTATACATGAACATTGTAGCTAACATATTGAAATATTGTTTGTCAAAAAATCAGACCTTAAAGCCTTGGGAGGATACGTTCAAAACTGTTTCAAACACTCTGTTCAAAATCGGCTCTGCTGAGTTTTGGCGGCTGACAGAACTTACTTTCTAAAATGGCCAAAAAGTATAACTTGTTTCACACAACTACCATTAGATCTTAACATAAAACTTGTAGGGGACTTGTTGACCTAGAACATACTCAAAAATGGGCTCATTTGGACTAAATCTGATGCCCCAAAATCGAGACCAATAAAAACATAGTTTTGGTAAAATCTTAAGAAAAGTGCTGAACCGTTTTTGCGCAAGATGTTTTGTTCACCATTTTGGTTTAGGTTTTGGCCTTGGTATTAAACATGAGAGTTGTAGAAAATATTTTTATCTAAATGGTGTTTAAAAATCATAACT